>LPNX010117669.1:815-41641 GCA_001517045.1 Pseudotsuga menziesii | reverse complement strand
TCATCACCAGCTTGTCTTGTTCCTGTGTGAGAGATTCCATGAAATCTGCAAGGCTAGGGATCTTCCAGGTTCGAGCTGTGAGTTTTGTGGCATAGAAGGTCAAAACAAAGAATGAGTAATTAGGCCCTAGCTTTGAGAGGATGGACAATACAAGTTGCTCATCTTTATTTTCAATACCACACTGTTTCAGCTGCAAAACTAGTGCTTTGAACTTGGATAAATATAGCTGCAGGGATTCAAAATTACTGGGACTCAGGGAAATCAGCTCATTTTCGATCTGGTGTCCCCTCATCTCATCTGTCTTTCCAAAGAGTTCAGAAAGTTTCTCCCATACTTGATCCGGTGAAGTCAATCCATCGAGATGGAAAAGGAGGTCTCGGGAAATACTGAGACATAGGAGGCCATAAGCCTCATCTCTTCGATTGTGCCATTTGATCTTCTCTGCAGCAGCATTGGGCTCTGCTTCTGTAGCCATAGTCCCCCTGTAGAGGCCTTTCGCTCTCAACAAGATCTCCATCTCTGCTTTCCATTCAAAAAAGTTGAAGGGAGTGAGGATAGTTTTCTGTGAATCCATAGCTTTAGAAAATCTGTCCCGGCTGTCAGTAGAAGGATCCCAGTCTTGATGTTGAACCTGCAAAACAATTTTTGGAGGAGAGTAACAACCTACAATATCTCTAATACCATGTAGAAATTCATGCCTGCAGTAGATTAATTTCACCCACAACAATTAACAATTGATCATGCAAAATTATCAACAATGGAGACTGAATATGGAGTTGTAACACAAAATTATATTAACTGAGTGTACAATAGCCAACCCTATAATAACATAGGCTTCTGAATATATATAATACATGAGCAAATCGAATGCATAAGGAAGCATCCAAATCTAGCATAAAGCAGGCTTACCCAAAATAGGCAAATCCCCCACAGGTGTAAAAAGCTGATCCCAAATCTATCAAGGACCCCACGAATTAGAAAGAGCGCATAGGAAAGCTAAAGAGTGTTCAAATGGCAGCTCATACATGCTTTTTCATGGAGGAAAGAGTGGAGGAGGAAGAGGCAACAAAGCTGATTCACCTCACCTAGTCTTGCTTTCCTGTGTGCCTTAAAACACTGAAAAAGCAGGAAATAAAGCAGAAAAAGCAGAGGGGAGCCTAGGAGGCCAGGAATAAAGCAGATTTCATTCCCAAGGATTTCCCAAGTGTTCCATGAGTCAATAATGGCAATTTTGACCTCTATGGATAGGAAATTATCAACTTGCACATGGTGGGACTCATGGACTAGGCAAATAAGACAAAATAAATGAAATAATGTCTAAGTGGGTAAATACTATGGGTTGATTATTCTAACATTTAGAAGACCAAATCCTCTTGTTCTTCCACAAAATAGGCAGAGAGACATGAGAAACCCAAGAAATCAAGAAGAACAACAAGTTTGACCACCGTTTCCTAAGAATTATGTTGCCGATGAAGAATACCCTATTGAAAATGAAATTCATCTTTTTGGAGAACTAGATTTAGATATATATCTTACCAAAGAAGAAAATAACATGTTTGAACAAAAAGGTGGAAATGAGGAGTTTGAAAGGGAGACAGAACAGTATCAAAGGGGTTATTTACATGCTATGGATGATGTGCAGAGAAAAAACAGATTGAGAAACAGGGAATTTTTCATAAATAAGGGGAAGGCAAATCGAAATCAACCTTCCACTAGTTCCCTAAATGTAGAAAAGGGAAAAGAAGTGAAAAAAGAGTCTTTTGTAAATAAAGAAGTTGAAAATGAGATACAAAGAGACAAAAGAATGAAGCAAGTGGCCCCGATTGATGTAGAAAAAGTTGGTTATGGTTTTAATTTGCAAAATGAGCTTTCAAAGTTAAAAATTGTTGTTCCATTTAACGAGTTGTTGAGAAACAATGAATATAGAATTACTATAACAAAAATGGTCAAAGGTCAAGGAGAATTGCAATCTGATATTTTAGAGTTGAATGATGATAATCCTACTATTTCATTTGGGTCAAAGGTTGAAAATTTAGAAAACGAAGAAGTCCCTCCTTTTTATTTGAGTTTGAATGTGCATGATATGGTGGTCCACAATGCTATGCTAGACTCAGATGCATCACATAATTTAATGCCGAAGGGAGTAGTTGAAATTTTGGGATTGGAAGTGGCAAGACCCTATAAAGATTTGTATTCTTTTGACTCTAGAAGAGTAAAATGTCTTGGTTTGATTAAAGATATGGTAGTAACTCTAAATAAATTACCATCTAAAACTATAGTCATGGATGTGGTAGTAGTAGATATCCCACCTAAGTTTGCGGTATTGTTGTCAAGATCTTGGACTTCAAATTTGAAAGGTAGTTTACAAATGGATATGTCATATGCTATGATTCTTGTTCAAGACGGGAGCAGAAGGTTGTATAGTGAAAAAAGAACTCCTTATGTAGTGAGCAGTCAAGATAAACCTAAAGTTCATCATATATATGCTGTTGATACTGATTTGGGGTCTTCTATTTTCTTTAATGATAATGTCCCATATGATTTAGAAGATACATTGTAGAAGAAGTCTGAGGAAAATAAGAAAGAAGAGGTGATGGAACAGGATTCTTTGGAGGCAAAACAAAAAAAGGAAGGTTGGTGGGCTATGTATTTTGATGGATCTGCTGCAAAAATAGGTGCTGGAGCTGGTGTGTACATAGTTTCTCCTATACGAGATTTCAAAGATTTATCATATAAATTAACATTTGAATGCATGAACAATGTAGCTGAATATGAAGCCTTATTACTAGGGTTGCATGCCTTGAAAGATTTGGGAGCACAGAGGATAAAAGTTTTAGGAGATTCAGAGTTGGTGATAAACCAAGTAAATGATAGCTATCAAACCAGGCATCCTCGGATGAGGGCTTATAGGAACGAAGTGTGGGATATGATTGGTAACTTTTTTACAAAGCACACGATTCAAGTGGTTTCCAGGCATGAAAATACTGTGGCAGATTCTTTGGTAGTAGCCGCTGGAAAATTTAAAACCCCTATTGCTGGTCAGAAAGAATATCAAGTGGGCATTGTGAATAGACCATCTATTCCAGAGAATTCTAAATATTGGAAGGTATTTGAAGATGACATGCAGATCAGAATATTCTTAGAACTATCAGGAGAATTTGTAAATACTCATATTGACACCGAAAATGACAATGGCGAGAGTTTTCAAGATGATGAAGAACCTGAGAAAGAAAGGGATGGAACTGAAAAGTTAAAGGGAACCTTAGGAGGAAAGGATATTATTCAATTAATAAATAATTTTATACCAAGAGGTTTAATTCCTTTGGAAATTTTTTTTGATCAGAATGATGTTGCTAAGAACCCTAAAGTGAAGCCCGTTGAGAATGCTATTGAAGATAGGAATATTGGCACTGAAGAGAATCCTAAGATTATAAAATTATCCAAAAATTTGCCGGAAAAAGAAAAAGAAGAATATGTGAATTTAATGAAGAAATATACAGATGTATTTTCTTGGAGTTATGAAGATCTTAAGGAGTATGATACATCTATAATACAACATACTATTCCTATAAAACCTGGGGAAAATCCTTTCAAGCAAAAACTCAAAAGGATAAACCCTAAATTGCTTCCCATTATTGAGAAGGAAATTAAAAAATTATTTGATGCCAAGATTATTGTAACTCTAAGATTTTCAAAGTGGGTTGCAAATCTGGTTCCTGTTAGAAAGAAGAACGGAGAAATAAGACTGTGTATAGATTTCTGAAATTTAAATAAAGTTTCTATGAAGGACAATTATCCCCTGCCAAAGATGGATCATATATTGCAAAAGGTGGTTGGAGCTGAGAGAATTTCAATGTTAGACAGTTTTTCTGGTTACAATCAGATCAAAGTATTACCTGAAGATCAGGAAAAGACCGCATTTACTACACCTTGGGGCACTTTTATGTACACAAAGATTCCTTTTGGCTTAATGAATGCAGGAGCTACTTTTCAGCGAGCCGTGGACATTGCTTTTGCGGGAGAAATTAGGAATTTTTTGGTCATTTATATGGATGACATCCCGGTCTATTCAAAATATGACAGAGAACATATGCATCATCTAGAGAAAGTTTTCATGAAGTGCAGGAAATTTGGTATATCATTGAACCCGAAGAAGTCCAATTTTGCATTGGAAGAAGGAAAGTTGTTGGGCCATATAATATCTAAAGATGGAATAAAAATTGATCCTGAAAGAGTAAGTGCAATTTTGAAGGTAGGAGAACTCAGGAGTAAAAAGGAGATACAATCATTTTTGGGGCAGGTGATATTTTTAAGAAGGTTTGTGCCAAGTTTTGCTGAAATCTTAATGAATATTACAAATATGCTGAAAAAGGGTCATGAAATAAAATGGAATGCGAAAGCTAGGAAGTCATTTTGGGAAATCAAACAAGCCATCTCAGATGCTCGTGTGTTGATGAGTCTAGATTTTACCAAATATTTTTTAATATTTTCGTATGCTTCAGAGTATACCATTGCAGTGGTTTTATTAGAGAAGAATGATGAGAACTTGGAGCAACCCATCGCATTTTTCAGTAAAATGTTGAGGGATGGAGAATTAAAATATGACATCATGGAGAAATAGGCATATGCTTTAGTCAAAGCATTGAAAGATTTCAGAGTATATATTCTACATTCACATCTAATCGCACATGTTCCAACTACTGCAGTGAAAGGAATTTTTGACACAACCTGATCCAGAAGGTAGAAGGGCAAAATGGATAGCTACATTACTGTAGTACGACATAGAGATAAATCCTACTAAACTAGTTAAGGGACAAGGATTAGCAAAAAATATGACAAATTCAAATTGTGAGTCTTTACAAATTAATTTTTTATCTCACCAGTTTAATCAGTTGGACACAGAAGTGGAAGTAATGATTGATTTTGTGGCATCTCCATGGTATTCTGATATTGTTTGTGTCCTTCAAAATTTACAAGCACCAGTAGGATTGAGTAAGTCTAGAGAAAGATCAATAAAATTGAAAGCTGCTAAATTTTGTATTATAAATCAATATCTCTATTGGAAGGACCCTGGAGGTGTGTTATTAAACTGTCTTTTGGAGAATGAAGCTCAACATACAGTCAAAGAATTTCATAAAGGAGATTGTGGAGGCCATAATTCTTGGAAGGTGACTTCAAATAAAATTATAAGAGCGCGTTATTATTGGCCAACATTATTTTCAGATGTATATAAAGAAATTAGCATGTGTCATCAATGCCAAATTTTTGATGGTAAAAGAAAAGTACTTCCTCTTCCTTTAAATCCAATAACGATAGAAGCTCCTTTCCAACAGTGGGGTTTGGATTTCATTGGTGAAATAAATCCCAATTCGTCAGGACAACACAAATGGATTTTGACAACTACGGATTATTTTACAAAATGGATTGAAGTGATTCCCACCAAAAGAGCCACTGAAACTGTAATCATAGATTTTCTTGAGGAAAAAATATTGGTTCGATTTGGATGCCCCAAAAGGATAGTAACGGACAATGCAACTGCTTTTAAATCAAAGAAAATGATTTATTTCTGTCACAAATATCATAGAAGTCTTAATCATTCAACTGCCTATTATCCGCAGGAAAATGGGTTAGCCGAATCTTCAAATAAAAGCTTAGTAAGGATCATCAGGAAGCTGTTGGAAGATAATAAAATATCATGGCACACCAAGCTCAAATATGCTCTATGGGCTGATAGGATTAGTACCAAAAGGGAAATTGGCATGTCTCCATTCCAACTGGTGTATGGAACTGAAGTTGCTTTTCCAGCATCGTTAGGTGTTCCAATTATGAGATATTTCCAAGAGCAGCAAGAAGAACCAAATCACATGCAAAGGAGAATAAATCAGATTATTGAGCTAGAAGAGTGAAGGAATAAGGCTTATGACAAGATGCAATTACATCAGGAAAAAATAAAAAATACTTTTGACAGAAAGGTGAAAGAAGAACAGCTTCAGATTGATGACTTGGTCCTGAAGTGGGATGCTCCTAAAGAAGATAAACATGGAAAATTTGATCATATGTGGGTAGGTCCTTATGTTATTGCTGGATACAGAGGACAAAATGTGTTTCTTTTAGAATATCTGAATGGGGTTTCTCTGGATAGTAACCCTGTTAATGGAAGATATCTGAAACATTGCCTATCCTAAAAAGGATGGTAAAATTTGTATTATAGCTTGTAAATATTTATTTTTCTTTACAAATCAATACAGATGGTAGGCCGAATGTTTTTGAAGCCCGCAGTGAAAGCCCTAAGATTCAGGAGGCATGCCATTCCTTTTTATTAAAAATATATCAACAAAAAAGACAAATTTTCTGGAAGTTATTATAAAAAATTAAAGATAGGAACCTGGTCTACGAGTTCTTTGATACCTCATAGGGAGGATATCATCACCAGATGGAGCCAGTTGTTAACACCTCTAACTAGCAAAGGGTCGAAGAGACCATGGTAAAGAGAAATAATGGTTGCTTGAAACTTTGGTTGAATATAATGGTGTGAAAGTATGATAAAGGGCGTGTAAGCAATGAAATTATCACATGATCCAATGGTGTAGAATGAAGAAGTGAAGATCGATGGCTTATGATATACCCAATCTATGAATATGCACAGAAGATAAGGACATACGAAGATAGTTAACAAGATACAAAGATCAACGGTCATAAAGCTAGGTTGGTGAAATCTATGATCAATAAGAAGTCTGCTCCGTAAACTTGCACGTTCATTAAAATGAAAGGGCTCAGCGGAATGGGTACATGTAAGCTTATCCAACAGCTAGAAAATAAAGTGAAAATACATCGATGGTCATCATCGGATCTGGAGGATAGAGTTGCGGGATGGTTGGAGAAGAAAAGTGGTAGCAGAATTGAAACTGTGGTACACGTGGCAGTTTGTAGTACATTCCACGGGGAAAAATGGTTTGAGGGAAACCGCTAAAGAGATCCTCCGGATTGGGCCTCTATATAAGTTGAGTTGATTTGTTTTAGGAATTATTTTTTATTATACTGAGATGAATGAAAAGGACTACTTACCACCTTTCACAGTCAACCTCGAGTATATGTGGTTACAGTAACAGGTAAGTCTTAAATACTCAAGCTTTATCCACAAAATTACCATTGCTTTTCTATATTATGGATAAAGAGAAAGGTTTACAAGGGTTTAACCGAATTCTGGAAGAAAGGGAAGATTGCCTGGTTGATAGAGATAAAGGAGTATATGATCCATTCCTGTCTGTGGGAAGTGTATCTGTTATTAAAGAAAAATTATGGCGATATAATTCGCAGGGAAATGACATTTTAAATGTTTGCAAGTCATTTTTGTATCATTTTACTATAGAGAAGACCCCACACTTTCCTCAGTTTATTGAGTGGTGTGCAGTCAATTATTCGTCATCTGAGAGAATTATTGTAAGCCGTTCTACATCCAAGATACTGTGCCAAATTGATGCGAAAGCTATCCATGAAATCCTGAATTTGCCAAATAATTACCCCGATAGTCGTGAGTCTGTAAACGAGTCTGTTTTAGCTGAAGTGTACAAAAATTGTGAAACTAAAGTTCGATATAAATTCTTGTTTAGCATTCTTAACGAAGTTCAGTCCCTGGAAGGTCTCTTTTTTCCATATCATGTTCACATCTTCAGGGACGAAGTTTAATTAGTTGTGCCTTTGGTCTGTCAGGTCTTAGGTCTAAATGATGAATGTGATGTCAATGAAGTCATTTTGGGCTTCTTATTAAAAATGAGTTCAATTAGTATTGAGTCTGAGTCTCAGTCGGGTCATGTCTTCAGTTTGGACGAATATCTAGCAGAAGCTATACATCTCCAATTGGTTGAGTTTTCAAAAGTTAGGTTTTTCAAGTTTCAATCATATTTACTGAACATGTTATTCTATTCAAATGTAACTGAATTGAGATTCTTTAGTATTATGTTCTCTTTAGATTTTCCTATGCAAATCAATATGTACAAATTTGTAAACTCCATTATGTCAGAAATATATAGGCTGCTGTTTGATGAAGTGCTACCCTAAGTATTGGAAGAAATGAAGAGTATGATGCAATTCTCACATGAGGATAGGATTGGAGATTGGTTCTTGTATAAAGACTTCACAGTTTTGAGAATATATGGTTTCACTGGAGAGCCTTATAGGCTGCCTACTTTCCTTACCCCCTGGATTTTTGCATTGGAATACATGAGACAGAGATTACATGCAAAAGAGGAACATTTCGGGGCTTTCAAGAAATCTTCCAATATCAATTTCCCTCTTAAAGTTGGTTCCTTTATTTTTAAAAACAAGGGTGCTCTAGTGTTTGTAGAGAAATTATTGGAAAGCATGGATTTTCAAAGGGAACAAAGGGTCAATTATGATCCTTACCATATAATTTCTCTAAAAAACAAGCAAATAAAAATAAGCCATTTGACCATCAAGTTGTTGAAGGTCTGAATGAAGTAGCCAATTTGTTTTACTTTGTGGAAATTCCAGGATCCGTTGAAAATACAAGCAGTAGATTAGTCGCAGTATCTCAAATTCCAGGTAGTTCTAATATTTTGATTAAAAGAAGTCTTTCTGAAATTGAAAGTATGCAAATAGATGAGGACATTTCACATAAGAAGGCCAAATTGTCTCAAGATGATAAAATTTTAAGCGAAGTAATTTTGGGTGAATTGAAAAGAGTTGCTTTGGTTCCTAAGAAATCTGTATAGGTGAATCAATTTTCTTTTGAAAGTGTAGATAATAAAGAATCAGGCCCAGTTTTTAAGTCTAAAGAAGAGTTCATGACTAGCTATATGGAAAAGCAAAGATAGTCCATAGAAGAAACAAGGAATCTACTCCCACTGGTGAAGATTTGACTATTGTAAATATTGAAAGACCTTTAAATTATTTTTCTGCTGATGACTTACTAGTGCCCATGTTCCAAGTCAGTTTGAAATATGAAGAGATAAGAGAGTTAAAAGAGGAAAATGAGAAAATCAAATCTAAGCTAACCAAAATGACTGAAAGCAAGAATAAGATATTACAAGATAAAAGTCAATTACAAAAGAAGCTTAATGAATTGAAAGAAAGGAACACATGAAAGGGTCCTCTCCAAGGAGCTAAACATATAATATGGGATACATTATCTATAGAAATTACTAAGTTCAGGCATTATTTGAACTTCATTGATGATCAAAGTACATTGGTTAATTTAGCCAATCAAAGACTGAAGCTAGTAAATGAGACCATGGAGAGGAAACCCCTTGGCACAGCTCAGAATGCATTGAATTTCTTAAATTCATTAACATATAAAAAATTACAAGATATAGGAGTCAAAGACAGAGTGGCAATGGTACTGTGGTCAAAAAGGTTTATTCATAAACATCATCTTATTAAGACAGTACAAGATAAGGCTGATGAGATGACCTCACGTATTAATGATTTCAGGCATGCTTTTAAAGAATTATTTGAAGATGGCCTTCCTTCCTTCTAGGACAAGGAGGGACGACTGTTTTCTCAATAACATTATCATAGTCTGCTGGTGCAAATCCATATGGATCACTCTAAATTTGATGATTTGGTAAAGGGGCTAATGGGAAAAGTCATCGTAGATAAGCTAACAGAAGATTTTGAGATATTGCAGAAATTTATGATCATCAGAGGAGGGTTGCCTACTGTGTATTATGAAGCTTACATGGATCTAGAGGTGTTTATTCAGGAAATTATTGAGTACGATATCCCAAGCATGGAACAATGGAGATTCGTGGAAAGATTTGGAAAAATAAAGTATATTCTTCATTCATAAAAACAAGTGTTGCGCGCTATGGAGCTGCTTGTTCGGGCCTTGTTACTGAGTTGATTTTAATTAAATGATATGTTAGGATCAAATCAAGTAGTTTATTCCTAGTAGTTAGGAATATAGTTACAAAGACTTTGATTAAGTAGGTTATTCAGTTATAAATCTTCTTGGAAGAAGAAATCATTTTATGTATATATTTGCATTTACTTTAGGTAATGGGCGTTGGAACCCATCTTGTTGATGAATGTTTTTTGAAGACATATATTTTTGAATAACAAAGTTGAATGTGTGTGGGTTATCAGATATTCTTGTGCTATTTACATTACAGTCTGTATTTCTTCTCCTTTGTAATTGTTTTTTCCAGTGTTACACTCCATTTTGTTTTCTTCGTATCTGAAACGTAGTATTGAATGGTTGGAATTCATATTGGTTATGCTTTGATCATTGTTTCAGATATTCTTTAAATGTTTCTACTAAAGTTAATATAGAACTCATCTTCTGATGCTCTGTATTGATGGACTGTTCATTATCTTTTCTGTTCCACCTGAACTAAATGAACGACTGTGATTGAGTGGTTATCTTTCCTTTGATGAAATCTCACACGTATGTGTTTGTGATATCTTTATGTATATGTGATTCCATTGCCCATTGATTATGTGTATTGTTTCAACCATCTGTATAATTTTCGAGTGTTGATTTATATCTGGCCTTGTTAAATCTATATTTGAGAGATCCCTCTCTGGAAAGAAAAGCCAGTTTTTTTCTGAAATGGTTTTTGTTGTTACCTTTGGAATTTACCTTTGCAACCTGGGTACATTCTGAGTGTTAACACTTGTCATCGCCACTAGAGAAAGATATCAACTGGATAGGGGTTGGCCACCCTATCTCCCCCCAGTATGCACATTGCATCTAACCAACGCCGTTGGGATGGATCTCGAACCCTATGAAGAGGAACAACAAATCTAGGGCTCAGTCCTGGAACATGCTCGAAGAAAAACGTGCTCAATATGCTGCTGAACCCAAATTTCTGCACTCTTCCCACCTTACACTCACTTAGATGATGTTTCATGTTGCTTAGTAGTGTATTTCTCTAGTCATAGACCATGGGTCTCATGCACTCCACTGTATAGAACATCAAAGGCTGTGAGGCCTGGTGGAGTGAATCCAAGCTTGCTATCCTACCCAATGTCATTAGTATGGCCTTTAGTCCCAACACCTGTGTATATTTGGTTGGGAACTGACTCCCCACCTTCTCTGTGTCTGGATAGCAGTACAGCTCAATGTACTCATCGATAGTCGGGCCACCTCTGGGCCCACCATGAGAACGAAGGTTCACTACTTTCCCTCGTCGGGAATGTCCAGTAATAAAGTATATGTCCTCCACCTCTATAGTGATGGACAATTAATAAAGTATTTGTACCCCCTTTCCTATAGTTTGGACAATTTCTAATCATTTTGGACCGTTTTTGACCTAGTTCATTATGTGAGAGACCTTTTTGAGTGTCGTTTCAACTGTTGGATTCACTCATTCATGTCAATCTTAGGTATCATGTCTAAACTAGCATATAGGTTAGGTTTCATCACCATTTGCATTTTCCATGACCTTATGACCATTTCATCATAGCCTTAGGTACAAACCCACTCTATTATGTCACAGAACCTTCTTATTGTTTTAGAAGTGGCATGGTATGAGTGGTAGAGCTTGACCTTACATGGGTACCCTAGTGTTGTATAGGAATAAACACCTTATAACCGAAGGTATGGGGTTACCAATATACTCATGAAACTCGCAGGCAATTGACTCTAGAGTGCAGTAAAGGAAATAGGAGGATAGAAAAGACTCACCCGATACACGACGGTTGATCCTAGCTTTTCCTCTTCCGCTCTGCTTCTCCTCCAAAGCCTTTAGGGATGCTTCTCCTTCACCTGAGAAGAGTCAATCCTCCAAATATAAGATGATACATATATATAAATAGGTTACATAAATCATATACAGAGTGCTGAATCATAAGTATTTATCAAACCAAAATATATGAGAGACATTCAAGACACATATGGAAGAAGGATTCTCTTTATTAACAATAATGAAAAAGTTCAGATTACAACCCAATGCCTGAGACAAGGAATCCTCTGCAACCAAAGGATTTTGAGTTCCACTGCTCCAAATATTTCTGAATAAACTCCACCAGCATAATTTTGCTCTCCAAATGTATGTCTGATTAACACCCTCCCCAAGGCCTGTATTTATACTTGGTGAAATAAGATAGTTTCAAAGGTTGAGGAGGTTGAGATAGTTAAGGTGATTAAGGTTAAAGGCTTAACAAATCTCAAGTAATCGCGAGTTTTTATTTTTAATGTCAAAGGAAGGTGTACACGGGTATCAATACTGGCAACTCGCGTATGACACGTGAGTTGCTCTAAGGGTAACCTGCGTACAAATCTGTACGCGAGATGCAATAACCGACACTTGCGTACAACACACGAGTTGCCTATAAGAAGAGTCGCGTATAGGACTTGACATATTTAAAAGGTAAAAATAACCAGTTGGATGGATGATAAATGTAGTTCTTAATAAGCCCATCTATAGTGTTTTGGGCAACCCTCAATCCATAAATGTCCTTTTGTGTGCCAACATAGCGAATGTCGGCACTCAAACGGAGAGGTTCCATTCAGGTGGATAACACCTAGTTAGCGCCTTATTTGGATTTGGTGCCCATGCTGACGTTTTGTCTTTTAGGTTGTGGGAGTCCATTGTATAGTACTACCATGACATTTCACAAGAGCCTCATACTCCTCTTGATCTTTTTACTGGCCTATTTCCCTCAGGACTCCCTTATGTCAAGTTGTAATTGCATTATCATGAGATTTTCCTGCCTTATTGAGCTTTATGCCAGCTTCCTTGACATTACGTTTCAGCCATATAGCCCAAGCTTGTCTCATGTCTAGCCATGCAGAGCCATTTTATATATCCTTTGCAGCGATTCCCTTTTTTTACCGGGAGGGGATTTTCCCCCGAGTGTTGATATCCTACACATGTGTCCTTGCATTGAGCATAGGTATGTTCCATTGCTTGGAACTAGTGTGTTTTCCCCTATGACACTCATCTCCTCCTAGTCTATAACTATAAAGTAGTTTTATTCTTTTTCAAGCTTTTTAAATATTTGAAAAATTCCAAAAAAAAATAAAAAAACCAAAAAGTCGAACAAGGAAAGATGTTATCTTTGGCAGTTGTCGAGTCTTGTTTCCTTTGAATAGAGCACTATATATCACATCCATTGGTTGGGTTTATAGTTTGACTTTAAGAGATGTACTCATTTATCTGAGTTTATCTCCACCGACTAGTTAAGCTTCCAGTCCCCATGGAGCCTTTGTCGATGCCTCCTGTGTCGCAAAGATGTCTCAGTTTGTATATCAAGTCTATGCTGCCTTTATTTAGTCACCATTCACCGTTATTCTCTTGCTCGAAGGAAGTTGAAACCTGAGTCGGCCATTGCTCAGTTATCTTGAATTTGCATGTCGGCCATTCCCGGTATAGTTATTGGTTCATGCACCTTATGATCAAGTTCTTCCACATTATACAGCTTTGCTAAATACCTCGTATTGGATAATGGGGGATGCCTTAATTCCCTCTTTCCATTGGATTTCATCCCATAGACTTGAAATCATTTATTCTGGGATTGGAATCTAGAGTCATTTTTGAGTGCCTTGAGACTTGCAGTAATCAGTCGCAGGTTCTCTCACCATCGACAATCTTTGGGAATACATCAATGTCCCTTGATCGATGGATCCTCTCAAGTGTTCGACGTCAACACATTTATTCACACTTGTTAGTTTGCACTCTAGTACCTTGATTCCCATTTTCATTATCGGTGGGTGATTTTGCATCTGGTAACAGTATACATCAATGACTGGTAATCAGACTATGGACTACTATGTTCGACCTCGGCACCTCTATTCACATAGTATGACATGTACTCGTAGCGTTTTGTGTATAATACCTTCCAGATTAGTGGCATCTCTTATATGCTACCTCCTTGATCGTGGCAGTGTTCAAGAGATTTCAGCTCTCATGACTTCATTCTAGTATATGTCAGACATTTCCATCCATTATGAAGATCTTGATCCATTATATATCTTCAACTATTATGGAGATCATGGTCCTTTGTATATCTTCATCATGGATATTCTGATCTATGTATATTGAGCATGGTGATGACCACTTATGTGATATCTTATATCATGCCTATTCATGGCCATTTTACTCTTATGTATCTGGGACTGTTATATGTATTTGCAGTTATGTGTAGAGTTCTATCATTATACTATGTTGATTGGGTGGCTGGTCTTCCATTTGGAATTATTCATCACTCCACTTCTGGGATTGACTTATAATGTATTTCGACCATCGTATGACCCCTTTGACATCACACATTAGGGGGCATCTGTTATAGCTGATTTTACCACTCCAGGTGAATCACACTTGTATGGCCTTCCTCTGTCCCTCTATAGACTCCTTAGACCCCTTGGACCATTTTTTGTCCATTGATGTTTCCTTGACCATCCCTAAAAACATGTGAAAAATGATACACGTGACTTTTAAACCCTTAATCACATATATACACGGGTTTGACCCCTAAAACCGTGTACATCGGGATGTGTGCATAATCCAAATACTTTTGGAGTTTTCCTTGACATGGATCCGACTCACTTGACTCCTGGCCTTCCCTATTCCTTGAGATCACTCGGATTCGACCTTTCATTACCCCTTTGAAAAGCTATATAAGGAACTCTATGGTACATTGAAGGAATAGGAGATAACTGAGAGCAAAGAAACTATAGTCCATTATTGCCGAAACTTGTGCTTGATTCTACATCCTTTGTCCCTTGGAGCACTTTTGTGTTCTTCCCAAGATTTCCTTTTGCTTGTGAGCTTTCTATCGAGAGATGGAGGATTGAGGTGGTGGACGCCCAAGTGGGGGATTCAGTTTCTCTGATTCACAGACGTGCCGATAGAGGTTGTATCCATTGTAATCTTTGATTTTATATTAATAGAAATATCTTTCCCTATCCAATAATGTATGTTCGAATGAATATTTTATCCATGGGATGATTTCAAATGCTTATACATTGTTGATTATATATGCCAGAATAGATCTAACACCAATATATATAGTATGATTGTATTGTTTACTTGTTGTTGAGGAAGTAATCTATCAATTCGAGCTGAAGTTGGAAATCTCAACGGGGATCTACTTCAACCGTCCAAAATAAGGTACGAGGTTTGATCCTTTAGTGTTAGATATTTAATTTCTATTCAATATTGGAAAGGATTGATTTCTAGAGTCAAGCTGTCTATTGTTGTACCCCAAGCCATAGGAATTTCTCTCTGTAACACTTGGTCCTTCCTTGCATTAAGGCTCAACCCACATCTACCCACTTGGTCCTTCTAGGCTCATCCAACAATGCCTGAAGGACCTGATTCCCTGTTCCCACAGATTTTGTCAAGTGTAGCAAGAACTCTGGTCCCATATCGATTCCTCATGGTTGCCTGCATTGGCACCTCAGAATGATTGGGAGAAACATAGCCAAGGATGACTTCTCTAGAGACCTCTATCTTGGTTGGACCACTAGTGGAAAATGAGAGATTAGTGACCAGGAGACCACACATTTTGGTCACCACTGTTTTTTTCAAGGGATAAATGACCAAAATTGATAAATTTAACTGAGCTAACTAAAAAATACCAAGGTAAATGACCACTTTTGGTCACGAGATAAAAACCAACTTAAAACGACCAAGATAAATGACCAAATTTGGTCACGGGATATCTAGACTAAAAATGACCACACAACAATTGGTCATTTATTTGGTCATTTTTAGTTGTCACTCCAGCAATGAAAAAAATTACAAATTTGACAATGAATTTTTACATTTTACTAAATTCTAACATATATATAATATATATTTACACGTCCTTATATTAACAAAATTGAATTAATGCAACCCAACTATATGCTAATTTGGACATGACCTTGGCATATACAAAAACCCACTAAACCTTGGAATATAATGTTAATTATAAGGCTAATTTGCATGACCTTGACATATAATTATAGTTTTTATAGGCTAATTTGGACACGATCTTGGTACCTTGGCTAATTAAATCGGTGGAATCCACGTCAGTTAAAGGGTATTTTGCTATTTGGACCAGCGGTCGTTATAGAAAAAATTATATTATCTAGACCTTAGAAGATCAACTCATATAATATGGGAGTGATAAACATTTTCATCATCATATTATGCACTCAAAATGGACTCAATTCACATAATGAACTCAATCCTAGCATTAATATAACCTACAAGACATTTGTGGATAACAAAAATATGTTGACCATGTTATGTCAACCATCGACTCCATAGACATTTTGTACTCATCTATGTATTGTTTATTAAAATAATATAAATATATAAACTCATTAAAGTTAATATATAAATTAGTTTACCATATAGAATTTTTATATTAAAAACCTATAAATATTACATACAAAATAATTAATACAAAACATTTTTTATAACACATAAATTTATATTAAAAACCTATAAATATTGCATACAAAATAAATTAATACAAAACATTTTTCTATAACACACATATATACATATATAATAAAAAAATACATTTAATACAAAATAGTATTATACCAATATAATAATAATAACAATATATTGTAACAAACTATACAATATTGCAAAAAAACTATATTATACATCTAAACATAATATTTTTTATATTAAAAACCTATAAATATTAAATACAAAATAATTAATACAAAACATTTTTCTAAAACATAAATTTATATTAAAAACCTATAAATATTACATACAAAATAAATTAATACAAAACATTTTTTCTATAATATATATATATATATATATATATATAATAAAAAATACATTTAATACAAAACAATATTATACCAATATAATAATAATAACAATATATTGTAACAAACTATAAGATGTTGTAAAAAAACTATATTATACATCTAAACATAATACTGTAACTAACTCCATCAACAATATCGAACAAATTTGGTATTAAATACTCCTACATTATGCAATAACCATGCCAATTAATTCTTCGACCTCTGAATGGGAAAGTGATTAATAGCAATCGACCTTGCACACCCTGAACTAGCAAGGTAGTGCCAATGATTAATGATGGGCATATTTTGCAACCCTGCACCAGTTCAAGCACCCTGGCAAATCGATATTCGGTCACAAATATTTCCCTTTGGTAGGAACAAGTGGTTCGTTGGTTGTGAGAGGATGAATCAGGTCTGAGAGTCATCTTTGGGCATCTATTAGGCCATGCAGATTGAAATTGAGACACCGGTTGAGGGGTTTGAAAAATTGGCTATATATTTTCAATTGCTGCCATGGATAGAAGGGAATTGGAGAAAACTTGGAGGATTTGAAGAGGCATGCATAGAATTATGGAGCATTGGAGTTGAATTTGCAGTCGAAATACCATTCACAAGTTAGTAAATTCCATTCTTTTTAATAAACTTTAAATACAAGGTTTCTCTGGTTTATTTTTTTCTTATGAAAAAAAATGACGGTCCACATTATGGAGTACACCCATTATTACATGGTTTCTCTGGTTACCCATAGGTATTTTCACTGTTTTAGAAGGCCCTTCTCCAGATCTATTTCCACACACATTCTAGAACAGGAATAGTTACCTCCTGTTGTCTTAGCTCAGTCAATAAAATGACCCTGCTTGTTTCTAATGTCTTTGAGACTGGATTCATCCCAAAAGATTATGGGGAGGTATGGCAGCTTGACCCACTCAAGGGCTACAGAGATCTCCATATCTGGATCAAATCCTAGGGTCCAATGGGTGAGGAACATTCCCTTGGAACCCGTGAGATCTAAATCTCAGGTCTCTCTCCTCCTTGCTATGAAATAAAAACAAAAAAAATCTCAACCACAAGCAACATCAAATACATTACCTTAACTCTTGGGAGCCTAATTATACAGAATCCATGCTTGAACTGCTAGAGGACTAGGCCAAAGGCCTATAAACTTTCCTGTTAGATTTCACTCATGCATAATAAGGGATTTTCTCTTTGCCTTTGAAGATGAAATTCCCAGCTTGGGAATGGATTCTGCCCTTTTTACGAACCAGTTCTACATTGGGTACTTCACATTGGTTGACTTTGAGGATCTGAGTAAAGAAAGGAACACCTCTTCCTTAGATTTAGAAGGATCATCCATACTGAAAACGCCAAGGGAATCTCAACCTCGGTTTTTTCAGGCTGCAGTAGAAAATGAGGTGGACAACTTTGGCTACCAAATACGCTGGTGATTGCAGGCTTCATTTAGGGTAAACCCTAGCCATTGGGGGTGTTGATTTTTCTATTTACATGTCTAATAATTATTTCCTTAAGATTCCAAAAAAAAAATTCATGCCACTGTTATCATAGAATAATTACACTGAAAATTTAAACTAAAAATGCAATGGAAAAGGAGGAGATTCCCACATATGTTATGTCATGACTCTAGGTTGGGTCATCGCCAACAATGAAATGTTTTGATTCTAAATCAACAAAATAAAGGAAGTTTGGTTACGACAGTCATAAATATCAAGGGAGTAGGGACACAAGAAAGTCCAGCAAGCGTTCATCTCGTAGATCATTTGGCAAGCAAGACAACATTTCTACAGATGACAAATTTCCTAAACAACCAACAAGTCCCATTTTAGGTTGCAGTTCTTCAGAAGGATCTTCAACATCAGCGAACACATAACTAAGTGGAGGCTCAAATGGAAAAGAACATTTTTCAGTGATGTTTTGGAAAGGAAGATGCAGAGAGAATAGTATATAATTGCAGACTTCATTTGGCATAGTGGGTTTGTTTAGAAAATATATGAAAGCTGATCAATTCTGCTTATAATTTTTTCCTGTTGAAACTATCACCCTGGTAATATTAATATGCCATAGCTTATATTTATTAATTTTCAGTATTTTTTCCAAGTCTAGAAGAGGTTGAGGTTGATGATATCGATTTGTCTTTTTTCTGAATGTTGAAAACAAATCCTTGGAAGACTCATAGAAAAACCAACCCACTCACAAGATTGTAATTATTTCCTTCTTTAGGTTCCAATCCTGGTTCGGATATATGATCATCTTTGAACAACTCCCAAGGATCCTCCTCTTTTGTGCTTGCAATATTTAGTACAAATTCTTACCTCTGCAATTGGTTGTATTGTGGGGTGGCACATGGGAACTGGTGATCCCTCTAGCTAGAAGTAGATCCCCATCCTTAAACAATCAGATAAGTTTCAGGGTCTCCTAATATTCCTACACAACCACTTCTAGATTAGTGACCTTTATAGGTATATGCGGTGCCTCTACTTTCTTCTTTCCATCATATTTATGTCAATATTCTTTAAATTAAATGCTAGTTGTTGAGGATTTCTTAGAGAAAAGACAACAGATATTTCAGCAGGTTAAGGAGATTCTTAGACTAGCCCATGATAGTATAAAAGCCCAGCAGGACCAGCACCACAGTGAGTATGAATTAAATTACTAGGTTTTTCATTGAATATATGACTGAATTGAATTTATGCTTGTGTACTTCATATCAATAGTAGAGTTATTTCTTTGAATTGTATTTAGCATTATACTATGTTCCTATTTCTATATTTTGGAATGCAATGAGTGCCTTGGTAACTGTGACATTTTAGCTTGCTTTGTATTCTTAGCTAATGTATTCATGTGATATATCAATTTTCCAGGTACCGGAGGTATTCAATCAATGAACATGGAACACAAGCCATCCCTACAATGATTGAAAAATTCCATGAGATAAAGATGTCTGAGCTAAGACAGTTGAAAGCTAATGAGGAATCTTTTGATGCAACATACAATCTTCCTTATTCAGTTTGTACTGTTCCTCACAGTCTTGGTGGAGCTTCCATGTTGATGTATTTGGTGACCAGGTGCCTAAAAGGCCTTCCACATCGACTTTCAAGGCTGACTCTATTATCACCCGCGGGATTTCATGAGGATGCTGCTATGATCTTCAAATTATTCGAGTATTTTCTTCCTACTTTTGCTCCAATTTTAGCTCCCTTGATACCTGGGCTATATATACCTACAAAAAAAATTCAGATGCTTTTCCACAAATTAGCTCAGGATTTTCAGAATTATACTGCAATAGGAGGACTTATACAGACCTTGTGCAGCTATGTTGTTGGTGGGGATAGCTCAAATTGGGTAGGTGTGGTAGGTACACCATAGTATAATATGAATGACATTCCAGGAGTCTCCTATTGGGTTGTAGTACACTTAGCGCAGATGAAACATGCAAATAAATTTCTTATGTATGATTTTGGGAGTTCATCTGCTAATATGGAAACCTATGGTATTCCTTACCCATTAGACATTGGGGAAAACTATGGTGTCATTGATATTCCAGTCGATGTAGTCGCTGGTCTAAAGGATAGACTCATACCTCGTTCCATGGTGATGAAGCACTACCGGATGATCAAAGAAGCTGGAGTCCAAGTCTCATACAATGAGTTTGAATATGCTCATATTGACTTCACTTTTTCTCACAAGGAGGAGATTCTCACATATGTTATGTCACGACTCCAGGTTGGGTCATCACCAACAATGAAAGGTTTTGATTCTAAATCAACAAAATCAAGGAAGTCTGGTTACGGCAGTCAGAAATATCAAGGGAGTAGGGACATGAGAAATTCCAACAAGCGTTCATCTTCCAGATCATTTGGCAAGCAAGACAACATTTCTACAGATGACAAATTGCCTAAACAACCAACAAGTCTCATTTCAAGTTGCATTTCTTCAGAAGAATATTCAAGATCAACGAACACATAACTAAGTGGAGGATCAAATGGAAAAGAATTGTTTTCAATGATGTTTTGGAAAGGAAGATGCAGAGAGAATTGTATATAATTCCAAACTTCATTTGGTGTAGTGGGTTTGTTCAGAAAATATATGAAAGCTGATCAATTCTGCTTATAATTTTTTCCTGTTGAAACTATCACCCTGGTAATATTAATATGGCCATAGCTTATATTTATTAATTTTCAGTATTTTTTCCAAGTCTAGAAGAGGTTGAGGTTGATGATATCAATTTGTATTTTTTCTAAATGTTGAGAACAAATCCCTAGAAGACTCATAGAAAAACCAACCCACTCACAAGATTGTAATTATTGCCTTCTTTAGGTTCCAATCCTGGTTTGGATATATGATCATCTTTGAACAACTCCCAAGGATCCTCCTGTTTTGTGCTTGCAATATTTAGTACGAATTCTTACCTCTGCAATTGGTTGTATTGTGGGGTGGCACATGGGAACTGGTGATCCCTCTAGCTAGAAGTAGATCCCCATCCTTATACAATCAGATAAGTTTTAGGGTCTCCTACTATTGCTACACAACCACTTCTAGATTAGTGACCTTTATAGGTACATGTGGTTCCTCTACTTTATTCTTTCCATCATCTTTATGTCAATATTCTCTAAATTAAATGCTAGCTATTGAGGATTTCTTGGAGAAAATACAACAAATATTTTAGCAGCTTAAGGAGATTCTTAGACTAGCCCATGATAGTATAAAATCCCAGCAGGACCAGTACCACAGTGAGTATGAATTTGAAGAGGGAAGTTGTGTTTTCTTGAGGCTACACCTTTATAAGCAGAGGTCTCTCAAATATAAAGGGGTGGAGAAACCTGGACCTAAATACCATGTTCCTTATAAGTTTCTATAAAGGGTGGGACAAGTTGCATATACTTGAGCTACCATCAGGGTCATGAGTGCATAACCATTCATGTCTCATACTTGAAAAAGTGGTATGGAAATTTTTTTTAAATTCAATGTTTTACCTCCCCTAAATGATAAACGACATATTCTTCTGATTCTAAGGTATTTTTTGGTAACTATAGAAAATAAGTTGAGGACTAAGGTACTGTTAAAATACCTCATTTAGTGGAAGTATTTTCCATTGGAGGATACCACGTGGGAAAGACCTAAAATATCGCAAAATCCAACACTAAATTTGTTTTGGAGCGAAGATGTTGAACCAGGGACTTTCTTTTCAGCTAAAAGTTAAAACTGGGTGAATCATTGTATGATTCATACTGCAAACTAGTTAAAGTAGAAATTCTACTCCCAAAGAGAAACACTTCCAATTGCTGTAGAAGAATTCTAGCATCTAATAGACTCTCCCACTATGAGTACAATGTTGTGTTCTCTTCCACTATGAGTGAAATGTTGTGTTTTAAAGGTCTGATTGGGCCTCTAAGACTTGTTGATTATATAAATGCTTGTTTACCACCCTATTCTCTTAATGAAAAATGATAAATTGCACCCCCATGAAACAAACCCTTCCAGCTGTACTAGTTACCCATTGATGAGAGAATGGAGGATCTGGTGAACACACCATTATATTTTGAAGATGCACTTGTTGCTTTGTTTGACCATAGTGATCATACACTTCAAAGGCACATAAAAAAATTGTAAAAACGTTGTTAGGAATCCCTAGGTTACACCCCTATCATCATAAACTAGCCTAGCTACCATCCCCTTCAGCCCTAGCCAACTTATCCCTCAACGCAAGGCCATTTGCATCACTGATTTGGCCTATAGAACCTAACGGACCGCGTTACACTCACCTTGGATTGGATTCTTTCTTCCATGATCCCAAGGCCATAAACCTCCAACGCAAGGGCTCTAGGCTTCTTATTGAGCCATCTTCATACCTCTCAGCCCTCCATAAACTCTTAACTCTAGATGCATAAAGGAGGCAACCATCACCATATTTCCTTAGCTCATTTGACCCTACACCCACCTACCAACACCCCTTTGACACGTAAGCTATAAACTCTCAAACGTTGCACACCCTAGGCCCTAATATAGTCCCAAAGATCACTATTGGTTAAAATTTGTCTAGTTTGTCTTCCCATAATTCCATTCTACCACAAGGCACCTACTTTATTGTGATTTTCTTCTCATCCAGCCATCTATTGGACACCTAAAACATAAACACAAGAAGATCATAAAGCTTTACCATCTGATCTATTTTGGATGCTTATTTAATGGTAAAGATCAGTATTATTAATCTCTACAACTTGTTGAAATTATTGCCATAAGAATGACATATGTATTTATCCTTTGACTGGGCATCTTGAATAACACTTGTCATCATATTTATCTTGCGTACTATCATACTGAAAATTGCATTCTTAAGTTTAAGATTTTTATTTTGATTTTCATTGGCATTTGGCATACCTAGGTATTATCTCTATCCCACATTGATACTTGGCATACATATTGATTAATTGATTGCTTCTATTATCAATATAATTTCATAAGTATAAGTTTAGTATTGGAAACTTTCCCATAAACCAAATATGAACTACATATCACTACCTTGCAATTACAATACTGACATTGGGATTGTGTTTATACTTGGTGCAAAAACTTTGGAATCCTTTTCATCACTCTTGAAGTAAATAAATTGGAGATAGCATGCATATTGAAACATAAGAAGAACTACAATTTCCAACAGCAGTACATGCTATGATAGTCATATCCATTTTGTCGTTGGGTTTGCTTGAGGCATACCACGGGGGCTTCACTTGTTGACCAATATCCTATCATGTTAGTTCATATTGTGGGTTTTAAAATGATCAAAAATCGAACCAATATATTGCAGGTATTGGGGGGATGAGGGGTTTAAGGTGGGGGTGGGTAGGGTGGTTTATAAGGATTGAGGTATAAAAAGGGGTGGGGAGGAGGTTTTAATTATTGGGAGGGGGTTTCAACAAAAAGAGTTTGGGTCAATATCTTTTGAAATTAAGGGTATTCTTTAATATCCCATGATCGCACGTGCTATGTGAGAGGTTCACTAAGTGAAGTCCCCATGAGGCATACATACCATACACCTTTGAAATTCACACTTGATTTAATACTTCATTTTTGGAAATTGTTTTCGTCACCTTGATAGTTTTATTTCCTTGATATCTACAAGAGAATCATATTATTTTAAGCATTTGATGAGTTTTGGAATCATTCTGGAACATAAACATTGTATAGTCAACAAATATGAATCATTTGGGCATATTGATTTAAAACTGGGAATCACTGACAGTGTAAATTCTCCTTCCTTTTGGCAAGCACTATAGATCAATATTTGGAAACATATTTTTGTTTGGCATCACTAAGTTTTTAGTACTTGGGGCATATTTCAGTTGTGTGAAATTCATTGTTTACATTTACACCTGATTGCAAGTTTCGTATGACATACATTTTCTTTGGCTTCATATGACATACGTGATTTCAAGATTCTATTTATGCAGCCATAAAATCTAATTCACAACAGCTTATTTTTATAGGTTTATAAGTGTAGCTGAGCAGAAAATAGACTGACTTCTTCGTCCCTATCAAAAGTAGTTGAAGATGCCAAACCTAGAGTACTTGAGTGCCTCTGGGATTACTCACTTGATAGAGGTAAGCATGAGTTAATGTATGAAGTATCTTGTCGTATATAGGATTTTTAAAAATTGTCATAGTGATACTAAAATGAGCTGATAAATAATGAATATATAATATCAATGATTTTTCATACTGAAAATTGCATTCTTAAGTTGAAGATTTTTATTGTGATTTTCATTGGCATTTGGCATACCTGGGTATTATCTCTGTCCCACAGTGATACTTGGAATACATATTGATTAATTGATTACTTCTATTATCAATATAATTTCATAAGTGCAAGTTTAGTATTGGAAACTTTCATATAAACCAAATCTGAAGGACATATCACTACCTTGCAATTACAGTACTAACATTGGGATTGTGTTTATACTTGGTGCAAAAAAATTGGAATCCTTTTCATCACTCTTGAAGTAAATAGATTGTAGAAAGCATGCATATTGAAACATATGAAGAGCTACAACTTCCAACAGCAGTACATGCTATGACAGTGATATCCGTTTTGTCGTTGCGTTTGCTTGAAGAATACTATGCACCTTTGAAATTTACACTTTATTTAATACTTCATTTCTGGAAATTGTTTTGGTCACCTTGATGGTTTTATTTTCTTGATATCTACAAGATAATCGTGTTATTTTAAGCATTTGATGAGTTTTAGAACCATTCTGGAACATAACTACTGTATAGTCAACAAATCTGAATCATTTGGGCATATTGATTTGAAATTGGAAATTACTGACAGTGTAAATTCTCCTTCCTTTTGGCAAGCACTATAAATCGATATTTGGAAACATATATGTGTTTGGCATCACTAATTTTAGTACTTGGGACATATTGTAGTTGTGTAAAAGTCATTGTTTACATTTACACATGATTGCAATATTCGTATGACATACATTTTCTTTGGCTTCGCATGACCTACGAGATTGCAAAATTTTGTTTCTGCAACCATAAAATATAATTCACAATAGTTTATTTTTACAGGTTGATAAGTGCAGCTGAGCAGAAATTAAACTCACTTCTTCCTCCCTATCAAAAGCAACTGAAGATGCCAAACCTAGAGTACTTGAGTGTCTCTGGTATTACTCACTTGATAGAGGTAAGCATGAGTTAATGTATGACGTATCTTGTTGTATATACCATTGCATAATTGTCTTTTATTTCTCATACACCAAATAACTGCATGATAGATAATATGATTAATGTGTTTTGAATCTTGATTGTTTTGAATTCTTGATTTGAATTTGTTAGATTAGATTTTCCTATTTTGCACATGAACTTGGTTATTGTTCTACTTTACAGTTCATTGTTTTTCTATTAAGATTTTTTTATTGGATTTTGCAGGAGTGAACCTAACTAAGTGGGCCATTAAGTATGAATAGATTGTTTGTCAAGGTTTTTCCATTGAGTATGAAGAGCCTGCTGTTGAGGCTTTCAAGCTACTAAGCATGGGTTAATTGAATCTACCATGGGATCTAAGTATGGCTTAGCAACTAAGTACAAGTGAGATGGTTTAGCCATTGTAATATTTTGAAAAGTCATCGATGTACTAGATGATTTTCATGCTGAGGATTTTCCATTGAGTATGAAGAGCCTGTTGTTGAGGCTTTTAAGCTGCTAAGTATGGGTTAATTGAAGCTGTTGCGGGATCTAAGTATGGCTTAGCAGCCAAGTACAAGTGGGATGGTTTAGCTATTGTAATATTTTGAAAAGTCATCGATGTACTAGATTATTTTCATGTAAAGTTATATGGAGATAGTTTTTGAGAAAACTCATATTTATTGTCATACTTGACATTCCATATATATAATATAATTTGCATGGTTTAAAATGTATATGGTTGTACATTATATTTTTTATAAGTGTTGTAATTAACTAATTGATGTGACATTGCATAATTCACATGCGTATTAGATAATGATAAATAATGTATGATTCTTTTTTTTAATTTAAACATGATAACATATTAAAATTTATATTGATTAATAATGGACACCATTAAAACTATTAAAATATAATAACCACATAAAATGACTAAATTAGTGACCAATAAATGAGATTAATGACCAAAATTCGCATATAAAATGACCAAAAATTGAGAGATACGGGACCAAACAATGAGATATAAATGACAAAAAAAATGACCAAAATTCGCATATCAATGACCAAAAAACAGTTTTGGTGGCTAATTTACAGTCTTTTATTACGTGACCAAATTTGGTCATATTCTAGTTTTTCATGTGGTCATTAATTTGGTCATAAATGTGGTCATATATTTGTCATTTATTCAAATATATGACCAAATTAATGACCAAATATATGACCAAATTAATGACCAAATGACAAGCTATAAATGACCAAAATAAAAATGACCAATTTTGGTCGCATAATAAAAGACCGTAAATTAGCCACCAACGATCGCCAAACCAAAAGTGGTCATTGATATGCATATTTTGGTCATTTTTTTGGTCACTAATCTCTCATTTTCCACTAGTGGAATAACTCACTTACTCATAATTTGTTCATCAACCTTTATTGGGACAACCTTCTCACTCATAGGATGCCCAGTATCTAGGGAGGTATGCATTTCTATTTCAAACACCTCGACCTTACACAGTAGAGCTCCCTATAACAACCTAAACCAGCTCTTTTGCAACTTAACTCAGTGTAGTAATTCCCAAAATGACTTGTAGATAGTTACTAGTCCTTATCTTATAACACCCTTGTTTTACGTAGAGGCCATCATGAATTACTTGAGGAATTATTACGATGGGATCATTCATATGTGTGCTAAATACACCATCAATTATGTTTCCCCGCCATTCATATTTTCTATCATTAACTGATGTCGTTAACTGTGTCGTTGTTTCTTTCCTTGACTACCATTCTGACGTGGCATTTGACAATCGTGATGACATGACATACAATCATTGTCACCAAGTTTTTGTATAGTGCAAACAACTCTTTATTGGTGACCAATTGTTGCGTAAACCCGTCCCTTTGTTATGGTGTAACCCTATCATCGTAGCCTACTGCGGACATGCCATATTTTCCTGTCGTATCCCCTTCATCTGATCGACCACCTTCGAATAACCCTCTTCCTTCAACGCAGCCTCCTGCTGTCATGCAACCCCATATTAACTATTCTACATGGCTATTTGGCTATGCGTTGCTAATTGCTTGACCCATTATGGCCCCATTGTTGTGCCCCCGCCCTTTTTTTTTTTTTACTCTTGCGCAGTGCCTCAAGCAATGCACGGCTCAGGCCTTGTCCGATAAGGATTCAAGCGGTTTCCATTCACAAGTTTCAGTAGAAACGCAACATCTAATTGCCATTAGAGGAAATTTCAAATCAAAATGGGCCTCCTAAGGAAAATTAATAAAATAATAGTTAAAATAATAAAATAATATTTTTTAATTTTGGAGGAAGAAAAGAAAAAACTATTTTTTTGTTCGTATTTTCAACATATCACCCTGTGATTTTACTCAAATTTTGATTGGGAGAGCTCATTGGATGTGGAATTAAATTCCACATCAAACGAGTACCCACTCGACATACTTTTAAAGGGCCCCGCTACCCCAAAAATAAGAAATACCTAAAAAAACGTGATGATGACATCATCATCTTGTTTTTTCAAGTATTTATAATTTTGGGGGTAGAAGGGCCCATTCAAAGTATGTTGAGTGGGTACTCATTAGATGTGTAATTTAATTCCACATCCAACGAGCTCTCCCAATTGAAGTTTGAGTAAAATCACAGATAGATATGTTGAAAATATGAACAAAAAAAGTAGTTTTTTTGTGATACCTATCCCCAAATTTATATTAAAAATTTGTTTATGAGGTGCTCCATTTTTTAATTTTAAAGCATTTTGATTGGCTAATACATGATGACATGGAATTTGTATTATTTTTGGAAGGCCCATTTCAAATTGAAATTTCCTCTAATGTATAATTGAACTGCACCCCCAGAAGTAATTGAATGAACAAGATATCAGCCTAACCAGTGCATTTGTAACTTACCTGGATACTTCATGAACTTACTGTCATACAATAGTACCAAATATCCCTGTGTATATTTCTTTCTCTTAATGTGGCGATCATGCCATGCCTTCTATCGATCCTTCTCAACGTGCTGGTGGAAGCCCGTGATAAAGCGGTCCTCTTCAAGTTGTATCAACTGTGCGATGTGCTCCTCTATTGCTTTTGCATCGTCCATGCTAGTTACAGTAGCAATACGTAAACTAGGAATAGTGTATTCCATAGGCCTAACTTCCTTTTTCCCATATACCAATTTAAACGGTGTCTGTCTCATCAACCTTTTACAGGTGGTGCGATATGCCGATAGTACCACTGTAATTTTCAAATCCTAGTCATCGTGATTAGCATTACATACCTTTGTAAGCGTGGTTTCCAATATTTTGTTGAATGCCTTGACAGTCCCATTCGCTTGTGGATGGTAGGGTGTGCTTTCCTTATGTTGCACCTACAACTCCTTAGTTAGTGCTCCCACCGTTCAATTGATATAGTGACTGCCCTAGCCACTCATCAGTCTCTTGGGACATCCAAACTGTGTCACAATATTCTTGAATATGAACTTCGCTGCCATCGTAGTAGTGCAGTCCATAAGTGGCACATCCTTCGCCCACCTCGTTAGATAGTTATTTGCCGCAATGATATATCAAGCACCAGTTCACTTTTTGGGTGGATTAATTGGACCCACAAAATCCATGACCCACTTATAAAAATGTTTTAGGGGTTACCTGTGGCACAAGCAGCATCTCATCCCACCGTGATGGTTTTCCAATGCACTAACAAACATTGCACCTCCATGCATAATTTGTTGCATCATTATGTAAAGTAAGCCACCATAGCCTAGTGCGTAGCACCTTACATGTAGTAACCCTTCCTCCATAGTGTCCTCCCATGATTCCTGCATGCACCTCTACTAGAATAGGTCTTTTCTCATGTGGTAAGATGCATCTTTGCAAGATCTCATCTGGTCCATGTTTTAATAATTTCCCAGCAATCAACTGGAAATCCGAAGGCTTCATTACCAACTGCTTCTTCTGACTGGTCGATAGATCCCATAGGGAAACTCCAGTTGCCAAGAACTGAATGATTGGAGAATAATGGTCCTCTGCGATCTCTACTCAGAATAGTTGCACATCAGGAAATCCATCATCAATATTGGTAGGTTCTTATCACGTCTCAATGTGGGACAAATCATCACAACTAGCATTCAATTGTCCTGGCTTCAGAATTATCTGAAAGTCAAATTCCTAGAAAAGTAGCATCCATCGATAGATATTCCCCCCCCCAACACATGCTTATTAACTAAATATTACAAAGAAGAATGGTTCGTGCACATATTGAAGTGGCCTCCCAATAGATAGTGCCTAAAATTTTGCAACACATAAACCATGGCTAAGCCCTCTCTTTCAGTGATTGTGTAATTCCTTTCAGCAAAGGATAGTTTCCTACTTGCAAATGCGATTGAATGATCCATGATGCCCTTGCCTGGTTACTGTCACATCCCCAACCCTTACTCAGCGGAGAGGATGCGACTAACCTCTATGAACCCAAGCAATCTAAGCCCCATGAACATAATATAAAAAAAAATCTTTGAAATTAAACATTCACAAGTATAAATAGATGGATAATGGAATGTACATGATATATACAGTGGAAGAAAATCATTCATTCAACACATTCATGCATTCAACATGTTCATGATAATTTCATAATAATTCATAAGAAAATACAGTTGCAGGATTTAAATACACAAGAATACTTATCTTTGAAAGAATCTCATCACGCAACCAGCTATGTCGCTGCAACATTCCACCCAACAATAGGCCAGTGTGCTATTTAATATATAAACAACACTTCCACCCTCGAGCTGGGCATGATCTTCCCCAAGGAATAAGGAACTCTAGTAGACTTCACCCATAGCCAAGGATACAATAAAATTTAGTCAAGCCAACACATTTGGGTTTATCAGACTTACACAAGAAGTGGTTTACACTTATCCAAATTCACATGAGACACAACCAAGCCAACAGATGGGTTTATCAAGATACCATCCAATCCATCCTTCCAGTTGGGTTTATCAGGCTGCCAAGGAGGTGGAAATACTAACTACTAAGCTAGTGAGCTCAACCCCAGAGCTATGAAAACCCACACTAAATCTATCCTGATTTCTAAACAATTACACACCCAACACAAGGAAGCATTCCCTTATGTGCTACATAGTCCCTCATGCCATGCCTTCCCTTCTCGTCTTATTCATGGCATGCAAAGAAGAAAAGTATCCTTCTAGATTGATCTATGAGGTTCCTTCACACACTAGGTTTATCAATAAAGTCTAGACTCTTTTTCAATCCCTTCAATCAATTCAAATGCCCAAAGTGGATGCACACACAGTGATCTCAGTCCTGGGATTTATCAGAACGTAGAAGACATTAGGGATTACACACACACACACACACACAAAATTATGAATTTCTAAATGTTGTTGGTGCCATACCGATTACTTCCATTACTAAACAAAAATTCTGTAGGTCTTTCAAATCAAAGACACAAAATTGAATTGAAGGAAATAGTGTTTAAGAAAAAATCTAACAAACAGGAGAAAATGTGAAGAAAAACAATCCATAGAGGAAAACCAGATCGTGAAGGAACAAATTGTCAAACAGGGGAAAATCATGAAGGGTTCAGACTCTGAATCATTTTTTCTTTCTTATAGCTACATGAATGCCCCAATTTGGTTTCCAAAAACGTTTTTGTTCAATCCACATCGTGAGGGAAGGTGAAACGCTACCACATGAGGGAAAGGTGGATGTTTTTGGTGTTTTCTTTCCCAAGAAATTCAAATAACATTTTTCCCAAAGTGGGGCTTTGCCCAATTAGAATTTCCCCACTCTTCCAATCCCCCACTCCCTCATCCTTAGGAAAAATCATGCCCCCATATCATTTAGTTGCGTTTACATAGCCGGCTATGGGTTTTAATTAAAAATTGCAAGTTTAACATAATGTCTAGCTTTTAATGTTCAGCTAGCATAAAAAATACCATTGGCCACATCTTAATTGTTGAAACATAAACACTAAATCAATGGCGGGTCTTCTTCCTAGCTCCACACCATGATTATTTACATCATAATATTTAAATACAAAAGGGGTCAAAACCGGGGTATTATAGTTGCACAAGCACAACCCCCAACACCATAGAAGAGGAGTCAACATAGACATGGAACTCCTTGTTCCAATTGAGAGACACAAGTGTAAGTTCCGACACCATATTAGCCTTCAGTATGTTGAATCTTCCCTAACACTCTTGATTCCACTCAAATGCAACATCCTTCTTTAACAACTTCTCCATAGGGGCAGTAATTGCAGTGTATCCTTTGATGAACCTGCAATAGTACCCCATGTGTCCCAGTGTCACACGAAGCATATTTACATTAGTTGGTGGTGGAAGAATAAGGATAAGCGCAATCTTCGTAGGGTCGATCAACAGACCTTTCTTGCACAGTATGTGTCCCAACAACATCCCAAATGGCCCAAAAAAAATGCACTTCTTTGAATTCAATGCAATTTGATGTTGTCTACATATTTTCAACATCAATCACAGGTTTTCTAAATGATCCTTAACCAGACCATAAACTATCCAATCATCCATGTATACTTATAGGAACTTCTAAATGAAATCTTTGAACGCAGTGATGACCACCCGAGAAAATATGACTGGTGCATTCTTTAATCCAAAGCGATTGACTATATATTGAAAACAACCCCATTCAGTAATGAATGTGGTCTTATGCTAATATTATTTTGCGATTCAGATCTGGTGATACCCCAAAAATCCATCTATAAAGGAGTACATCTCCTAATCACCTACCCCTTCAAGGACCTCATATATTAAGGGAGTTGGAAAAGGATCATGTAGGCACGCATTATTCATCTTTCTCAGGTCGACACAAATGCGAACCTCTCCAGTCTTCTTGTCTTGAACCACCATAGGGCTTATCCATTCTGATTCTTTGACATGATCGATGATTCTGGTGTCCAACAATTGGTTGAGCTCAGCCTTAACATGTTCTTTGTATCACAGGTTTAGTCAATACAGTCTTTGTTGCATAGGTTTCATGTCTGGTTTAAACAGGATTTTCATCTCCCCTAGATCCCCTAATATCCCTTTCATTTCCGAGAACTGTGTCGAAAAGAGATCTTGAAACTCATGCAATATATCTATGATCTATGCCATTGTTTTGTCATCCCAATAGTCCCAAATATTAGCGAGCTTCGGGTTCTCTTCCATCCCAATATTAACCTTATTGATCTTTAGTAGCTGACACATGGGGTCAATTGGTATGTCTAGTGCTGCAGCATCGCAACTTCCTTCTGATGTCAAAATATTGACATTTTGCATGTTATCATCATCTTCAGGTTCACCAGATAGATTGTAACATGTCATCATGGATTTCATATGATAGTGTGCAAGTGGATCTATAGGGTATGCAATGGGGCCAACCTTCAATACTACATCGTGGATGAGTTGGAGTGCAATATGGACCTTAGGGTTAGCATCTCAGAAACTAAAAGTATATGCAAAGAAAATCAACAGCTCCTCCTAGGTAGTTATGGTTCTGCGTATTTCTACCGCTACATACCATGATCTAGGTGTTAACACCAAAAAAAGGTTAACTACCTCATCTACCCCATTACATGGCTCATTTGTCTATCTGCCTACCATATTTCCCTGAAAACCCCACTAAAAAGCCTCCAAAAGGCCTAAAATGCCTCCAAAAGGCCAAAAAACCCCTTTTTTCCTCCAAAAATAACCAAAATTCCTCTAAAAATAGCAAAAATCCCCAAAAGAGAAGAAAAGGAATAAAAATAATGAGGAAAAAGGAGGAAAACCCTAAAACAGCAAAAACCCTAAACAAGTTGCCCTAAACCACATGGTTTCCAAAAACCATGGGCAAGCACTCCACCACTAAAAACTATAAATAAGTGATGGAGACCCCTCATTTCATATCCACAGTCATAAGCATCCTGCCTCTGCCGAAATCATTCTCGAAACCCTAGCTTACCATCAAGCTATTTTTGTCATTGAGAACCTTTTTGGCCCATCTTCCACCACCGGAGAAGGAAAAGAAGCAGCTTGGAGCTCGAAGCCACCGACATCGGACCAGCGCAACGGACTCCACCAACCTCCTCATTGGAGGTAATCTTAATCAAAATCACCATTATTCATTTATTTACAGTTTTGCGTATTGTTCTTTACTTTTACTGCTTTAGCTTAGTTTTTATTTCAGTTTCTTTTTATTTGCATTATTGAACTGCTACTAAGGAATCCAGATTCCTTAGTAGGTTCTCATCAGCACAAGCTAGGGTGAAAACCCTAGCTACAGTTTTGGCGACTCTGCTGTCCTTTTCATTTTATCTTTTTTTTTTCCGTACTGTACTTTCGGCTGTCGTTTTCGGCCGCCGGAAACCGCCCTTTTTTTTTCCGCACACGCGGCCGCGACCGCGCCTGTTCGCCCAGAACCCGCGGTTTTGACCGCCGCAGCCACTTACTGACCCACGGCATCGACCGCGCCTGTTCGCCCAGAACCCGCGTTTTCTATCGCGGCTGCCATCCAGAATCCTGCGCCCAAGACCGCCCCTGTTCGGCCCTAACCCGCGGTTTCGACCGCCGCTGCCATCCAGAAGCCTGCGCCCAAGACCGCCCCTGTTCGGCCCTAACCCGCGGTTTTGACCGCCGCTGCCATCCAAAAACCTGCGCCCAAGACCGCGCCTGTTCGGACCTAACCTGCGTTTTCCACCGCCGCTGCCATCTAGAATCCTGCGCCCAAGACCGCGCCTGTTCTGCCCAAACCCGCGGTTTCGACCGTCGCTGTCAAAAAAGCCCCGCGCCCTAAACCGCGCCTGTTGCCTTTAAACCCGCGGTCCGTGACTTGTTTGTTGCATTTGTTGCCGCGCCGAAACCCAGCCGATTTGCCTCCATTTTTCCTGCACCTGCTCCATTTGCAGCCCTACAGCCATTTCTGTTTCTTGTTTACAGCATTTTTTCCAGCATTATTTATTTCAGAAAAAGTTTGCATGGTAAAAGTTTCTTACAGTTTTTCATACATTATTGTTGTTATTGAGTAGCTGTTTTAGATTCATCATCTCACATGCACACAATCAGTCCCCTAAATTCAAGTGAGACCTTAAAAATTTACTTAACTCAACAAACACCATAACCTCATTTGAGGAACCCCAAAGAATATTGTAGTTAGGTAGGATCGGGGGGATAGGCTTCAAATAACACCCCTCGGTTATTTACACGTGAGACATAGTTGTTGTCCTTTAGGGAACCAAAATCCCTTAGTATTTTTTGACACGGTCACCACCAGTTTGTCAGAGGGCCTCTCCCTTAGGAGGGTTGAAGTCGTGAGATTGGTTCCGGAAGTCTGAGTGGAATACCGAAATCCATTCAGTAACTGAAGGGCTACCTTTCGCAGTCCTCGGAATATCCCTGTATAGGGAATATTGCGGTTAAAGGGCCAAGCAACAGATTCACCTTTCTGGACGTGTCATGAACGGGGTATCTTAGTTGCCTTACTTCTAGGTTTGCGTACCCGGTGTCCCTCCCGGTAGGGGGATACTTTAGCCATTTGACTTTCCTACTTATATTGTCTGACTTGGATTTCATCACCTTGCAGAGGATATACTTAGTTAAGTCATAATACCATTAGCTAGGTGTTTGCATGCTCCTTTACCTCCCTTTGGTCTAGTGAGTCCACCGATTTTTCTTTTTAGGAAACCGACTGCTTATTGGTATTCTGACCACTTTGTTGACACTCCGCCTATTGTAGCACGCAGTTACAGTAGGTGTTTTGAGTTGTTTTTTGGCCTGAGTGCCTTGTTTTTTCGAGCTCTCCTTCTGCACACACGGTTGCATTAGGATTTTTGAGTTCTTTTTTCGACACCACTACCCCCACATATTGGAAAACCACTTGTCACCATTGACTCTCCGAGACATTCTCGTCATCTCAGAGGCGAGCCCCCACAGCACGGTTCACTTGACACCACACGTCACCACCATAGATCTCGAGCCTCATCACTCGACTCCACTCGTCAGCGGCACAGGACCCCATCACCCGATTCCGAGAACACTCTTTACACCGCCCCCACTAGCCCCATGGCTGGCGTGAATCCCAACCCCTCCATTATAGGGACCACCGGTGGTACATCCGCCACTATACCAGTTCCTACACCAATCATGGGTACACCCTCCATAGGAGGCCCGTCCACCATTCCCCTCACCGTACCTATTCCTACGGCAGGAATACCCATACCTACTCCATTAGTAACCCCTGCTACTGTAGTTCCCCCACTTGGAGGTAACATCCCTCACATCATCCCTCCACCTGGGGGCATGGGCCCCAATGTGGTCCAACCCACTACCGTATTACACCCTCCATCCAGTTTACCATATATGGCTAGCCTCAACCTACCTGACCTAGCCAGGCTCACCAATGACCCCATCCAGCACAACCCTGCATGGCCCCACATGCCTACCAAACTCCCCTCGGACATCCCTAAGTTTGAGGGTAAAGCAGGTGAAGACCCCCAGAACCATATCATGTCCTTCCATCTATGGTGTTCCTCTAATTCTATAGTAGATGACTCCATTCGCCTCCATCTATTACAGCGCACTTTCACTGGCTCAGCTGCCAAATGGTATATCGAGCAGCCCCATGGCACCCACACCACCTTTACGTCCCTGGCCTCGACCTTCCTCCAGTTCTTCCAGTTACCTGTTCGCTATGACGCAGGCGTCGAAATCCTTCTCTCATGCAGACAGAACACGGCTACCCACATCACCGACCACATCCATGAATGGCGGCGACGCCGTAGCCTTTGCAAAATCAAACTAGATGACCGAATCTTCCTAGATTGGTTCCTTAAGTCCCTCCTTCCGCTCATTGCTAAGGATGTGGCAGCCGAAAGACCCCAATCAGAGGAAGAAGCTATCCTTAAAGCCCAGCAGTTTGATCTCATTTATGCCCAGTCGGGTTATCTTTACACCATCATACCAGACGCCCCTCGAGGTGATTCCCCACACCACGATGCGCCGGGGGCATCCCATGCTGTCGATGGCATCATTGGCCGTCTCTCTTCGCAGCTTCAGCCCTTTTCCATAACTCGTCCTACTCCTGGACCTGAAGTTTCGCGGGCCACATCACAGTCAGGAGCAACCACCTCGTATGCTCACATGCCCCCCCAACTCCATACCCATGGACCCTCCTGTCCACCTCAGTGCTTCGGCAATATGCCTTCCGCTTACCTCTCCCCGGTCGCACCTCAGCCATACTACCACCAGCAGGCTGCACCAGCTCTTGCGCCACCGCAATCCCAACCGTATTACTATCTGCCACAGCCAGCCCCTGCGGCAAACCCCCAACCCGCTCCACAGCAATATCAACAACCCCCTCAAGTGGCCGCGCCAGTGCAGCCTCCACCTCCATATTATCCACCGCAGCCTGCTCCCGCACCTGCGCAAACTCAGAACCCACCTACTACCCAAGGGCAGGTTTACGCCCAAGAAAACCCCCCGCAAAACCAGAATAACCAGCGTAACCAGGGCCAACAAAACCGCGGTAGGGGCCGAAATCGTGGGAACAACCAGCAACCCAAGCAAGCTGGCCAACAACCGAATCCCCCTGCTAATACTAACGCAGCCCCCACCAACCAAAACCCCGATCTCCTGCCCAAGCAGGCTAAAAACCCCAACCTGCGAACCAACTTCCCTTGTTCTGTTTGCGGGGTCTATGGACATTACACACATTTTTGTCCGCATATGGAGCGCGTTCAACAACTGTTGGCTGCTGATAAGCTACGCCAAGGACAGGCGGCTCCTCAAGCACCGCCTAATCCCCCACAACCTCAGCAGCCACCTTTGGTCCTCCAAAACCCCTTACCCAACCAAGGCTTAGTGAACACTGAACCCGTGGCTCCCCCGCAAGCCACTGCGCCTATCCAACAAATCACTTACGCTGCTCCTGATCAGCCCCCGTCTGACTCAGGCACTCACCATCTGTTGATGATGTCCTCCGATGAGGTCAACCTCCAGAAGCACCACCCACCAATAACCCCACCAATGCTCATCCCACCGATCAGTCGTTACGTATACCTCCACCTCCACTAGATGGAGTTCCCAAAGCACCCCGTTTCCCACTTCGCCGGATCAACAACAACCCCAATGCGTGGGATGCATCAAATTACAATATCGTTGATGACTTAGCCCAATCTCCCGTAGCCATGTCTGCGTTGGAAGTTTTAAAGAATTGCCCTTCACAGCGTAAGACTTTACTCTCAGCCATTGGGGCTATCGATCCACATGATTCGCAGCTAATGGCCTATGATTTGGACCAATCCGAACCTCGCCTGCCCTCCAACCTATCATTCCAAGTTACTGTCTCCATCAGAAATTTTGTAGTCCATCGCTGCATTATTGATGAAGGTGCCTCCACATGTGTCATGCCTATCTCAATCTGGCAAAAAATGGGATCCCCCCCGCTCCAACCGTCCTCCACTGCGTTGCGAGCCTACGACGGCCGTTCAGCTCAACCACAAGGCCTGTTAACCAATGTCCCCGTCCAGCTAGCTGGTAAAACGGTCCTGATAAACATCGAGGTCATCAATGCCCAGCTTGACTACAATCTTTTACTGGGCCGCAGTTACATGTATGCTATGCGGGCAGTTGCTTCTACCGTTTTTCGCATCATGATGTTCCCTCATGAGGGCCGCGTGATCAAAGTTGACCAACTCACATACTACGATCCCAAGGCCGCCACGACACCCGAAAATGTTCTCCCCATGATTGAACAAACTATCTCGGGTGCCCCCAACACAACCGGTTCTTCTATAGGGCCCATACTCCCCATCACTGAACCACTTATTCCGGATGCCACCACCTCTCTGGTTTCTTCAGTGGGGCCTGGAGTTTACTCAGACACACCGATGACCTCCACTTTTCCATCACTCCCACCACCGTCATCTACTACTGAATTGGCTGACCTATTGACTCTGTCCCACCACACGAGAACCCCCAGTAATCAACCACCATTGTTGCCTCAACTGCCTTTGGTACCAAGCCACATTGGCGCCACACCCATACATACAATAACTTTCCTCTTCCCTCCCTCAGGAGTGGTTAGCACCCCAGTCATGGCTACCCTTAGCCTCCTGGGCTTAACCTTAGGACTTCCCGTTTGGTATCTTTCGCCTCCAGTTCGCCCGCTGACACCAGATGTCGTCCTGTAACCAGTTCAACCCATAGCCACTACTAGTCGACCACCTCCCGGTGTCGCAACCCCGTCAAACCCTGCGAAACCACCTTCCGGTATCGCCACCCCATCAACCCCCGCGAAACCATCCCCTATTCGTACCAAACCCGCTGGGGCCAGAGGCCCCCAACCTTACAGTGCTATCCCACCTCCTAAGACAGTCCAAAACCCCCCTGTATTCCGTGCTCCTCCCAAATGTGCGCTTTGCGATGAGTTGGGCCATGCGACTCACCTTTGTCCTCATTTACCAGCATTAAAGGCATACATGCATCCGCTTGATGATGACCCCACCATCCCGGTGGTCCATCTAGAGTCAACCCCTATGCCTCGCGACAAGTCCCTACGCACCAACCAACCATGTGCCTTATGCGATGTTTACGGGAATTACTCCCATCACTGTCCCGACCTCCCTGATTTCAGGCTAGCTCTCCTCGATCTGAACAATCCGGTGTTGGAGACGAAAAACCTCACCATTCACGAGATCCTCCCCTCAGACCTGGATCCCGAGACATCCCAACTCCCCATTGTTGAGATCCACCCCCCGGAATCTTCTGCTTCAGAAGAATTCGAGAACATTTATATGTTTTCTTCCGTCACCACCCCTTCGGCAACCGATCTCACAATCCGAACATTCTATAGCGATGAAGAAATTCTTGAGGCTCTCACCGCCCCAGATTACCCTTGGGATGACATGCACCACCGTTCATTCTTTCTCCCCGATGAACCACCTTCTACCATTGCTCCCCAATTCGCAGTGGAATCCAAAGACTTCCTTCCCCCAAAGGTCGACTGGTTCAAGGACCCTATTCCTGCTCTTGACGCCTTCAAAGAAGGTAACATGGCCAACATATCACCGGTTATCCAAATCGATCTTGCTGCCCCCGGGGGCACCCACGAACTCATCGCTTTAGGGGAATCTTGCACTGAGCAGGAGGTCGACGAGTACAAAACACTCTTCAAAGAATTCCGTGATGTCTTTGCTTGGTCCTATACCGAAATGCCTGGCCTCGACCCCGCCATTATAGAACACCACATCGACACATGGCCTGACATAACCCCCGTTCGTCAGAAACAGCGTCCCATACACCCCTCCAAACTCCCAGCTGTCAAAACAGTAATCGAGAAACTTCGCACAGCAGGATTCATTTATCCTATTGCTTATACCACATGGGTTTCAAACCCTGTTCCTGTCAACAAGAAACAAGGCACCCTTAGAGTATGCACCGACTTCCGAGATCTAAACCGCGCTTGTCCCAAAGACAATTTCCCTATGCCATTCATTGACCAGCTCATCGATGCATGTGTAGGGCATGAAGTACTCTCATTCATGGACGGTTTTTCCGGATATAACCAGATACAAATCCGTAAGGAAGACCAATACAAGACCGCGTTTACTACCCCATGGGGCACTTTTGCCTATCGTGTTATGCCCTTCGGTCTCAAAAATGCTGGCGCAACATTTCAGCGGGCCATGACCTATTGCTTTCATGACTTGGTCCACATCCTGCTCGTATACCTCGATGACCTTACAGCCCATTCCCGAAGACGATCAGACCACCTAAACGACCTTCGGCAAGTTTTTCTGCGTTGTCGCAAATACCAAATCCGCTTGAACCCACACAAGTGTGTTTTTTGCGTTCCGGCAGGCCGATTGTTGGGTTTCATTGTCTCCAACAAAGGAATTACTGTTGATCCACTAAAATTCCAAGACATCTTAGACCTTCCCTCTCCCCGAACACTCAAGCAGCTCCAAAGTCTGCAAGGGCGAGCTAATTTCCTTCGACGTTTCATCCCCGATTACGCCACAACCGTTCATGGTTTCTTGCGCCTCCTCCGTACCCGAGTACCCTTTGTCTAGGACGAACAAGCAGAAGCTGCATTTAATGCCCTCAAGAAATCTCTCACACAAGCCCCCTTGATCTCCCCTCCGGATTTCTCTCAAGATTTCATCCTTTACGTCTCGGCATCCGAATATGCGGTATCAGGAGTCTTGGTCCAAGACGACGCCTCACACCAAGAACATGTCATTTACTACGTTAGCCAGACCTTGTCTGGCCCACCATTACGTTATCCACATGAGGAGAGACTAGCCCTAGCTGTGGTCTTTTCTGTCCAAAGGTTACGACACTACATCTTACTTAGTCATACCATAGTCGTCA
>LPNX010117666.1:544609-560024 GCA_001517045.1 Pseudotsuga menziesii | reverse complement strand
AGTTTATTTTTAGTTTAATCGAACTGCTACTAAGGATTCCAGATTCCTTAGTAGGTGCTCATCAGCACAAGCTAGGGTGAAAACCCTAGCTACAGTAACTCCACGCACACCGTCCAGGATCCCTTCTCTCTTAGATCTCTTTTCTTCTTATATTGCTTCTCTTACAATATACTCTTCCTCTCTCTCTCTCAATCCCTGTGGATTGTTACATACATACTGTAGGAGTCAGCTACTAGTTACAGTAAGATATTATAGACTGAATAACAGAACCAGAGCTCGGCTCTTCTATAATACAAAGAACTATAAGCTAACAGATCATCGACTATCTAAATAGCTAATGAGCTAACTGACTACCTAGCTAACCTTTTACAATAGAAAATACATCCCTTTATAGGCGGCCCGAAGGTCTCACCATTACAACACTGTGGGCCTCTCCCAACAGTAACCCAAAAACCCTAACTGTGATACTCGATCTATCTGTACTCGAGCTACCGCTTTCCGTCACACCACAGCTTCCTGCAGTATTCCACGCTTCTCGGTGCTGACCATGGGTACTAAAGTCGCTTCCTCTTCTATACTTTGCCTTCAATACCTTGGCCTCATTGCTCCTTTTCCTTTATGAGGGTCGCTGAGCCCTCCTGTCTTCGCCGCTGCCTTAAGTGCAGTGGTTGAGCTTTCTTCTCTCGGCTGCTCAGGTACTGTTACCTTTGACTTACTCGTTCCAAAACAACAGCTTTTCTTGTAGCTGCGGGACCCTACTCCAATAGTCCCCTAACACTTACTTGTGGCTTGCCTCTAAGCCACTAACAGCTGGCTTCTCATGCTGTAGCTTTACCTTGGCTTCCTGCGAAGTCCTTGTGAATCTCTGTCGAAGTCCTGCGACTTCTTTCTCCATAACTTTGACACACTCTTGTGTCGCTTCAAGCATAGCTTGACTGATGCTTGAGTCTTCTGTAACTTCAATTTCACTTCTGCTGGTAGTGAACTCCTTAACCTTCTGCTCAACCGTGTCCATTAGTTCTGCTATTTGTTCCTGATAGGGTTGAAGTAGGTTATTGAATCGTATCTCTTCTGCTCTCAACCACTGCGCTTGCTGTTGCAACCGGTTCATCTCTGTTGTCTTCTGCATCTTTGCAAGAGCTCCTAAGCTCTTGACTTCTTCCTTTATTGTTGCTGTGTCCTTCTCTATGTGCTGGATGCTCTGCTGCAATTCCAGTCTTTCTGGGAGCTCGTCTAGCTCCGACCATGTCTTTGTCGCCTCATCTAGTAATGACTGTACGTCATCTATGTGACTCTCCATCTGTGTAAACTAGGCCACCATAATCCTGTAGCTAATATTTTCTGAGAAGTCGGCTTTCCTGCGAAATGACCTCCTGCGGCACCTGAGTGTGCTTCTCTGATAATGGCCTCTTTTTCATGCGGCATAATGCATCTGCGTAGGACTTCATCTGGACCTAACTTGTATAAGTGCCCTGCGATCAATGTGAAGTCTGTTGTTTTAAAAACTAGATGTTTCTTTTGATGCTTAGTAAACTCAACAGGTGCCCATCCTGTGGTGAGAAAGTGAATGATATCAGCGTAGTACTCATCTGCGATATGAATAGAAAACAATTGTGCATCTGGAAAATTGTCCTCTAGGTTACTTGGTTCTTCTCCTGAGTCTATCCATGACAGATGATCAGGTCTGGCATTTAATCTTCCTAGTTTTACAATGATTTCAAAATCATACTCCTGAAACAGGAGTAACCATCTACAGATTCTTCCCCCTAACAATGGCTTATTGACCAAGTACTTTAAAGTGGAATGGTGAGTAAACATCTTGAATGAGGCACCCAACAGGTAGTGTTAAACTTTTGTAGAGCATACACCATAGCTAAACCTTCTCTCTTTGTAGTGGTGTAGTTCTTTTCTGCAGTGGATAGCTTTCTGCTTGAGTATGTGATAGGGTGATCGATACCCCCTTCTCCTGGATGGGTTAAGACGATCCCCAGTGCGATGCCAGATGCATCCACATCTACATGAAATGGCTTGGTCCAGTCCAAAAATACTAAGATGGGTGATGTAACCATATTCTCTTTAAGAGTGTCTAGACTTTTCTGGCATTCCTCATTACATAGGAATTTGGCGTCTTTCTTTAATAGCTTTTCCATTGGTGTTGTGATCTTTGCATAACCCTTGATGAACTTTCTATAGTACCTGGTATGACCAAGTACTATCCTTAATTGCTTGACTGAGTTGGGTGCTGGAAGATTTACAATGATGGCAATCTTTGCAGGATCTATCATCAAGCCTTGTCTGCAAACAATATGACCCAAAAAAATACCAAATGGTGCACAAAATATACATTTTTTCAAGTTCATAGAAATATGGTACTACCTACATTTCTCTAACATCAGTCTTAAATCTCCTATGTGCTTGTCGATTAATCCAAATACAGTCCAATCATCAAAATAAACCTCTAGGAATTTATGGATGTATTCTTTAAATACAACAACTACTACTCCTGAAAATATAGCTGGTGCATTTTTAAGACCAAAGGGTATTACCGTATACTGGAATGAGCCCCATTCTATTGCAAAGGTGGTCTTATGTCGATCCTCTGGATGGATTCTGATCTGGTAATAGCCTGAAAAGCCATCAGTGAATGAGTAGACCTCCTGTCCCCCCACATTGTCTAACACTTCATCAGTAAACAGTGTCGGGAACGGGTCATGAAGTGATGCATTGTTGAGTTTACGCAGATCGACACAAATTCTGATTTCTCCTTTGGTTTTCTTTTCTTACATGACCATGGGACTAACCCATTTGCTTTCTTCTACGGGCTCAATGATGCCTGCTACTAGCATCTTATCGATCTCATCCTTAACTTTTTCTTTATACCGCGGATTTAATCTGTGTGGACGTTGTTTAACTGGCCTAGCATCCTCTTTCAATGGTATCCTCATTACTCCCAGATCTCCTATTATTCCCTTCATTTCTGTAAACTTAGTGGGGAATAAGTCCCGATAGTCATGTAATAGATCTGCAATGTGTGCTACCATTTCATAATCCCAATAGTCTCCTATAGAGGCAAGCTTTGGTTCTGTGTCTGTGCCAATATTGATCTTTCTAATCTTGATGGGGTCTGTGATAGCTGGAATCTGTAGCTTCAGTCCATCAACATCGCGAGTCCCTTCTGACTCTGGAATTTTGATGCTGCGAGGATCCTCATCCTCATCCTCTGGTTCTACTGCGAAGTTATAACACTCGAGCACATCTTCTAACTGGATGGCCCACTCGGGTTGAGTATGTACTGATAGGGTACAGTCCTCAAATACCTTAGTCTTTATGACGTCTAGAGCCTGATCGATACTTGGATACTCAGATTCAAAAGCGAAAGTGAGTTCAAAGATGTCTATCATAAGTGGCCATGTAATAGTTCCTCTGCACAACTCGGTCTCAGTGTACCAGTTCTTTGGAATTTGGTCTAAAGTATGAATGAATAGGTGAACCCATTCATCCTCCGGAATGTCCGACCAATTCTGTTCACACATTTCAATATGTGACCTGGGGTCACTTTCTCCTGTGTACCTCTGTTGTAGATACTCCTTGTTATTAGAAAACCTGATTGTCATCAATCTCTTGAATTCATCCCATGATGCGATATGTTCTCTATGTGCTTGCCACCATCTTGCAGTTGTGGCTCTTACTGCAAGGTCAATGACTGACATCCTTTGCTGCTAAGGGATTTCTTGTTCAAACTGCTTTAAAAAATCGTTGACGTCTGCTAAGCCATCAAACGATGGAGTATCCTTAATCTTTGCACCAATCCATCGTAGTGACTTAGTCATAAACACACATCTGCGAGCTGAGACTTCGTAAAGTCTGTTCTGCTAGTTCTTTAGGCCAACATCCGAGTCTGATGCGCATGAGTTGTCGCATCACCAACTAATGTTCCCTTCTGTGGTTGGATTGATGTAGTCGCTCTGATTGGCCTTCATCTGATAGAGGCTCTCCATATTACATGCCTCATCCTCTGCTCAGATAGGTTCAATATATCTGGGACCCTAAAAAGGATCCAATGGTGCGATGACCCGAATCTGATTATCCTCGAAGGTCATATGTCTCTTCTTTAAATCGATAACAGCCATGTTACCAATTTCTCAATCAATACCTAGTAGTGCTGGGCACGGTCTACTATCGCCAATGATTTCTATAACTTCAAAGTCCGCAAAGTTGTGAACTCCGTCAATGTCAACTGGCACCTGCGATAATCGACCCAATGGAGATACTCGCTGCTGATTGGCTAGTATCATATGGATAGGTGATCTGGCTAACTTAGGGCTACCCATCTGTTCCCATGTCTACTTAGTCAGAACATTTACCTCTGATCCTAAATCTAGGATTACCTCATCCATTTCAAATTCTCCAACTTGTGCTGTGAGTCGCATCTCTCTTCCTGTTCTTGTATATCCCATAATATTATGAATAGCACGCTGTGTACTACTCACAGAAGAAGATGGCTGACACTGTTCTATGATACGTTGAAGCTCTTCGATAGATTTCTCATTTATCATGAGTTTTAAGCAACTCCGCAGGAAGGATTGTACACTTCCTGTCGACTCATCCTCGTCGCACCTTCCCTATGTGGTAGCCTGTGATATCTGAACAGGGTTAACACCACATGGTGTTTGCTGCGGTACGCCCCTAGATGATTGTACCTACGATCCTGATTGTGTAGGGTCATTAAAGAAATTTTTAGCTTCCTAAAATGTCTCTTTATTCTTCTGCAGTTCAAGTGGTGTTGATTTAGTAGTGGCTTTGCACACCCACTCCAGACCTGTGTTCTTTTCAGTATCCAGTGATGTCCCACTTGTGGAAGAACCGCTGTGAGTCACAATGTTGACTCTTAGTTATGGTTCCTTCTGCTCAGCAGCAATAAGATTAATGTTCTAGTGTGCTGCTGGCTTAGGATCTTTGATATTGGCTATCAAGGTAGGACATTCTTCTATAGCGTGATCGTAAGATTTGCAATAGTTGCATGTGGTAGTAGGGCTCTGACAGTCCCTAGCATAATGTCCTACAACTCCACAGTTGTAACAAGTAATAGGTCCACGGCCACGGCCAAAGCCTTCACCACGACCAAAGCCTCCTCCACGGCCTCATCCTCTGAATCCTCCTCCTCGGCCACCATGAGCCAGTTCCTGCTGTGGTCATGTTGTTGGACCTGGTGTCTCTGATTGGACTCTGTATAAGTCATGTTTTCTCTCAACCATGAGATCATAAGCTCTACAATTATATTCATCATGTCCTACGGACTTACAGAAGTTACAGTAAAGGTTCTTAGGTGTCTGTACATACTTCTGAAGTAAATGGCATTGCTGAGGTGGGTGTCCTCTTATTCTGCATAGTTCACACCACGGCCCTTGTGTCTATGCTAAGGGGTTAGGAGCACCACTTGCTAGATATTCAACAAATACTGGATAGTTATCTTTAGTATGGCCTTGTGCTTTACACTTTATACACCATATTTCTTGTGCAATCTCTTTTCCTTTCTTAATCTCATGCATCTGTAAGGTGAGATTAGCTAACTAGTTCTACAGGTTTGTCATACCTGTACTGGTATCAACTAGAGGTGATGCCTCTAGTTTCGTTGCCATCTCCAATGCATCATCCTGCATCTGGAGTTTCTGTTGCATCAATGGCAATCTGATGTGGGGGAGCAGTGCTGCAATAAACCATTCCTTGTGCTACTCCGGTGCAAACTCAAAGCTAACTTGGTCTATAAGGGCTTTGAATTTCTGATCAAAGTCCCATACTGACTCTGTAGGTGACTGTTTAATGTCTTTGAGCTCTGTAATGCATTGTGACTCAGAATTAGGTTTCTTAAATTATTTGATCATGGTGATCCTGATCTGTACGAGCGTTCTGGGTACCGTTGAGGTATACTTCATATAACATATTAAGGCTCGTTCCCTAAGTGTGGTGACCAACTGTACAATTTTAATATTATCGTCTTGGAGCCCTTTAATGGTCCACACGGCTTCACATAGAAACCAATACTTCTCTGGGTCTTTTGCCCCTGTACCCTTAAAGGTAGGTAGCTTCATATCATCCCCCATTCTATTTCTACGTGGTGGATGTTGATTTGCTGTGTTACTACCACTCGGTGGTGTAGATATAGGTGATGTAACGGTAGTATGTATTGTATGTGAGATACTAGATGGAGTTCCTACGGGATTATTCTGAGTCCCGATTGATTTCTGTGGGGTGTAAGGATGGTAAGGGATACCCCCTTCTGTTCTTTCTGTATTACCATGACTCTGTTCTCTAGTATTGTCTGAACTATTTTCAAAGACAGAAGATCTAAAATCTACTTTATATTTCTTTCCACTACGTGTACGTCCAAGTTCATCAAAGTCACTCTCAAACTCTTGTGAAATTACACTTACTGAACTTATACATCTGAATATATATCGAGTACTCCTTTTTCATGTAATAGCATCTTAATGGACAACTTTAAAGAGTTCAGGTACTTACCATGATATCCTTTGAAGAAGTATCGCTCGGCTTCACTGAAGCTTTTTCTCTATTCGACTACAAACTCTGTGATGAAGCCTTCTAGCACACTCGCAAGCCAGAAGTCCACTGCTCATGAAATGGGATTATCAATGCTCCTGACAGTCTGAATCAGCTCCGGTGTCCAGACAATGTTCCTTTTCTTCTTGAATATATGCTGAAAAGTCAACTTTGATAACCAGTCGTACAACTCATTTCCATAGGTCGCAAAAAATATCGTATGTATATCAGTGAAGATATGTTTTTGTAACCAGTACTCTATACTCAATGTAGGACTCTTGTTTTTTGTCACAATAAATTCTCTTTCTGTAGACTCAACCCACTGGTTGAGTTCTTCTTTAGTAGGATGCCAACATAACATTAGCTCTTAGTTTGTTCAAAACCGGCAATGGAACCATTTGTTGGTTACTATGGGCAGACCCGGGTTTACTTATAATGTACCAACAACACCCCTAACTCACTGGACCTTTCGGAAACAGACCGCAGAGCGGCGTGAAGTCTCACCCGAAGTGATCTTAGATGGGTTGGATAAAGACTCAAGTGTCCTTAACCAGGTTCTATAGTATCCTGGTGTCTCACGGCTCTTCTTAACTAGTGATATCTTCCTGCAAGTCGCAGTTCTCCCTTCCTCGCGGAATCTAATAGGGGGAGGACTCCTATCGCATCACAGTGACTAGGACAATGCGCAAACTCTCCCCTCCGCGGTTCTCACTATCTGTGATATCCCGCACTGCAATTCCTCTGTCGATGCGATATCACCTTCTATCAATGCGATATCTCCTATAGTATGGCCCAAAGAGACTCTCAAGGTCCAAAGGGTTTCTCACTGGGAGGAATAACTCACCTAACCTCCAACAAGGTGTTAAACAACCTTACACGAACTTCATGGTTCAACACACTCACATCGCTATACTTAACTTACTGAATAAGTATACTGGAAGCACTTAACAGAGTGACTATTACTGTGTGAAACTCATAGGCAGCCACTTGTTACATTTAAACTCGCCTTTAACTTTCTATAATGCTGTAACTGAATGAGAACATACAGACATTTACTAACTGATATACGACATTCATGTAACAGATAACAGATAACAACTAAGTAAAGCACAATCACATGAAATAATCATATAACACACTGATTGTACATGGTTCACTTCCAGGGTAGAAGCTACGTCCACGGGAACTGGTTTATATATTATAACTTGGGAGAGTAAACACAGTTCCGCTGCAACCTCATATGCAGTTGATATCTTCTGGGTAACTCCACGCACACCGCCCAAGAGCCCTTCTCTCTTATATCTCTTCTCTTCTTATATTGCTTCTCTTACAAATACTCTTCCTCTCTCTCTCTCTCAATCCCTGTGTATTGTTACATACATACTCTAGGAGTCAGCTACTAGTTACAGTAAGATATTACAGACTGAATAACAGAACCAGAGCTCGGCTCTTCTATAATACAAAGAACTATAAGCTAACAGATCATCGACTATCTGAATAGCTAATGAGCTAACTGACTAACTAGCTAACCATTTACAATACAAAATACATCCCTTTATAGGTGGCCCGAAGGTCTCTCCATTACAACACTGTGGGCCTCTCCCAACAGTAACCCAAAAACCCTAACTATGACAGTCAGTCTATCTATACTCGAGCTGCCGCTTTCCATCACACCACAGCTTCCTGTTGTCTTCCACGCTTCTCAGCGCTAACCGTGGGTATTGGCGCCGCTTCCTCTTCTGTCCTTTGCCTTCAATACCTCGGCCTCATTGCTCCTTTTCCTTTATGAGGGTAGCTGAGCCCTCCTGTCTTCACCACTGCCTTAAGTGCAGTGGTTGAGCTTTCGTCTCTTGGCCGCTCAGGTACTATTACCTTTGACTTACTCGTTCCAAAACAACAGCTTTTCCTGTAGCTGTGGGACCCTACTCCAACAACGGGGGCTTCCTTGCCAAAGGGAAGACATGCCTCTTCCAATGCCAAAATTATTTTCCATGACCTTTACAAGTTATGGTGGGGCCTATTGGAAATGAAAACATGCCTCTTGCTAGTGGGGAAGCCTCTTGTGGCCCCTTCAATTGAATGATTGAGGGAAGGCGCTTTTTTATTTTTTTCTTTTAATATATAATAGCCTTTTTCATCTTTTGGGTTTTTTAAAAATATTTTCCTTAATTTTTATTTTTTTTATTCATTTTTCTTATATACCTACCTAACTACCTACCTACATAAATGTATAACATGTTTCGAATTTTTTTATTGATTTAAGGTGTTTCTAAAGAAAAAAGTTAATATATTTTTGGGGGGATGGGGTAGAGTGTTTGGTTAACATTTTAAAATTTTATGTGTGTCTGTGTAGTGTCTTGTGGATCATCATTCAAAGATCAATAAATGGTATTGAATAGCTTACCTAAGAAATATCCCTATTATATCACATTGGATATAATCAAAGGCCAATAACATGGTCATTTATGGAAATAGGGCGGGAAAAGCTAATTCTTTCCATGAAAATTGATACATAATATAAGAGGATGCAATATCATCCAAAATACATTGATGGCTAATGAAGTCCTTAACATTGATCTTTAACTTCAAAGGGGTAGAACTAGGGAGACATGGAACCACTAGTTTATATAATTTAAAGGTAATGTCCTTCAAGTTTAATGGGTTCAAACTTTCATCGGCCTTACAATGGGAAGACCTAAAGGGGATTGATGAGCCAGTAAAAGTTGAAGGTGTGTCCTCTTATCTTGTCTATTGTGACTTATGAGGTAGATAGGTTAGTATGGCATGTCCAACTTTTCTTGGAACTACCACCCCAAACAAAACCCAAGGCTCTATTCTAATCTAATGTTGGTTTCCTTAACCAAAATAATGGAAGTGTTTATTTTTATTATGTAGGTTTATTTTAGGGTTTGTTGTTTGAAGAAAAAGATTAGTTTTGTGTTCTATATGATCTGTGACAGGAATTGATACTTACAAGGGGGCATATACTAGCTATTTGTGATCAATGATTTCTTAATATGGTGTGTAATATGTTCTATTGACGTGTTATATTTAATAAAATCTTAAAACGAAACTTTGTTCAAATAAAACAAAAATTTCTTAAGAACACTTTCATCACTTTCACGCATGTATTCGATAAGTTTTTTGTTTGATCATCAAATATTGTTTTGTGTGAGTCATATTTGAGTCTCGAACCCCTCTCATACCATCATTGCATGTTCCCACTCTAACCTTGACAAATTTTAGTTCATATAAGCACAAATTGAAAAATATCAACATTGGCCCCACTCGCATGTCATCAATGATATATAGTACTATTGGGTGGGTGAGTCATATTTGAGTCTAGAAATCCTCCCACATCATGAAGGCATGTGAATAGTCTTCCCATGTCAAATTTTAGTGAATACTGAAACAATTTGAAAACATTTCAATGTTGGCCCCGTTGAGAGTTAGTGATTGAGATCGTTGGCTATGTCTACTGAAAGTACAATGTCTTTTAGTTGTGCATTTTAAAGTTTGTTTGAGACACACATTCCTGCATTTAGTGAAAGGAAAATAATGTCGATAAACAAGTTCTTCATGGTAAATTGTATTAGAATTTGAATGCCATTTAGATTTTCAAGCAGATAGTTCTAATAATGTTTGCAGTAAATAGAGAATGAATATACAAACTGAACAAAACAAACCACATAGGAAACTAATGAGTATTGCTCAGGAATTTACAATATCATTCACAATAATAATATTCGGTGTTACAATAGTTTGCATAGGAAAAGAATTTGAATCAATTAGGGATAGATTCGAATCTTTCCACTGGGTGTGACTATATCTAACTGACCATGTAACTCATGGTGTTTCAATCAATATCTGAGTCAAACAGATCAACTCCTAGATGTCCAACCAACTCAATCAATCAGTGACATCTAGTTAACTCAGTGCAACTGAGTGTGGTAGGTGGGAAAATGTGCCTACTCCACATGCAGCCATACATAGCTAGTGCTAGCTAAATGATTGTGAACTAACTAAAAGTAACTGGGGGCTAACCTAGATTAACTAGTACTAACTCCAACTAACTGATGTAGGTTGGTGTCGGGACTCCCATTGGATCCTAAAATGTAGGGATTGGTCTATGAGGCACCCAAAATGATGCATGCACATGCAAGAAGTGGTATTTAACCTCTAGCAGTGTTCTCCACACTCTAGTGACTGGTACATGTGGCCCCATTAGGTCAAGTGTACTGGTGGACCTGAATAATTAATTAAGGTTCCTAATTTAGGTTAAATTAATCTTATAAACATTTGACCAAGGGAGGATTAATAATCCTAACAAATTGCACAAGCTTCATCATCTATTTTAAAATTAAATGTCGTCTACAACTAAGGTTCGTCGGTTATTTCAAAATGAAATTGTCACAAACTCTATAATTGGGAGTATAACTTTGTTCCTATGATGATGATGATGATGATTATGATGATAAAAATATGATGATAATGATGATGAGGAGGAGGAGGAGGATGACGGTGAGGATGATGACAATGCTGATAATGACAATGGGGATGAGGATGATGATGACAGTGAGAACGACGAGGATGATGATGACAATGAGGACGATGAGGATGATGAGGGTGAGGATGATGATGACGATAATGAGGATGAGTATGACGATGATGATGATGATGACAAGGTGATGATGATGATGACGACGATGATGATGAGGATGATGAGGATGATACTAAGGATGAGGTTGAGGATGAGGATGAGGATGATGATAATGAGGATCAAGATGAGGATGATGATGATGATGATGGAAATGTGATGATGACGATGATGATGATGATGATGATAATGATGATGAGGAGGAGGAGAGGGAGGAGGAGGATTATGATGATAATGAAGATGATAATGACAATAATGATGAATGGGATGAGGATGAGGATGGGGATGATGATGATGACAACGATGCGGAAGATAATGACTATAATGATGATGAAGATGACGATGATGATGACGATGACAACGATGAGGACTAAAATTACGACGAGGATGATAATGCTGATGAGGATGAGGATGATGATGACGATAATGAGGATGAGGATAAGGATGATGATGATGATGACAAGGTGATGATGAGGATGATGATGATGGTGATGATGATGATGATGACAATGATGAGGATGACGATGAGGATCATGATGACAGTGAGGATAATAATGAGGCTGAGGATGAGGATGGCGATAGTGAGGATGAGGATGACAATGACGATGACGATGACAAGGTGATGATGAAGAAGATGATGATGATGAGAATGAGGATGATGATGATGATGATGAAGATGATAATAATGATGATGGTGATGATGATGACGATGATGACAATGATAATGATGTGGATGATGATGAGGATGATGAGGATGAGGAGTATGATGATGATAATGATAATGATAATGACGATGATAATGATGATGATGAGGAGGAGGAGGAGGAGGAGGATAACGATGATGATGATGATAATTATGATCACCACGTAATGGTGAGGATGAGGATGATGATGAAGATGATGACGATGATGATGATAAAAATGATGATGATGATGGTGAGGATGAGGATGATGATGAAGATGATGACGATGATGATGATAAAAGTGACGACGACGATGATGATGATGATGAAAATGAGGATGATGATGATGATCACAATGATGATTGATGATGATGACATTGATCATGATGATGATGAGGATGATGACAATGACGATAATGATGATGAGGATGAGGATGATGATGATGATGAAAATGATGAAGATGAGGATGATGATGAGGACAATAATGAGGATGAGGATGATGATGACGATGGCAAGGTGATGATGAGGATGAGGATGATGAGAGGAGGATGAAGATGATAATGATGATGATGAGGAGGAGGAGGAGGAGGATGATGATAATGATGATGATGATGAGGATGAGGATGATTATGATTATGATGATAATGACGATGGTAAGGATGATGATGATGATAACAATGGGGATGATGATGATGATAACAATGATAGTGATGACAATGACGATGATGATAGTGATGATGATGATGATTATGATGATAGTGATGATGATTATGATGATAGTGATGATGATGATGATGATAACAATGAGGATGATGACAACGACGATGATGATGATGATGATAAACAGGATGATGATGATGATGATAACAATGATGATGATGATGACAACAATGAGGATGATGATGATGATAACAATGATGATGACGATGATGATGACAATGATGAAGATGAGAATGATGGGGATGACGATGATGATGATGATGAAGATGATGAGTATGATGATGACGATGACGATGCTGATGATGATGATAACAATGATGATGATGATGATGATGAAAATGAGGATGATGACAATTAGGATGATGATGTTGAGTATGATGAAAATGATGATAATGACAATGAGGTTGAGGATGATGATGACGATGAGGATGATGACAATGATGAAGATAACAATGATAGGGATGATGATATGCCAACGAAGAAGATGATGATGATGATGATGATGATGATGATGATGATGATGATGATGCTAATGATGATGATGATGATGATGATGATGATGACGATGAGTATGATGGAGATAATGATGAGGATGATGAAGATGATAATGAGTATGATGATGATGAGGAGGAGGAGGATGAGGATGCTGATGACAATGAAAATGAGAGAATTGCATTACCGATATTCTCTTTATTTTGAGAATAATTTAATATTCTCTACTAAACAGGGCCAACCACGTGAAGGTGGAAGCTCATATGACCCCCCCACCCATGTCACTCTTAATTCCCCATAACCCAATAAAATATATGTATGCAAAAAAATAATTTATTGTGTTTTTTGTCATACTTAAGAAGCACTTCCTCTTATAGCATATGCCAACATATAAGAAAATGACAAAAAAAATAGAAAATACATCATATATACAGTAGAGCATATATATTAAGGCATACCTCATATAATTCAATGGACTTCATCATATTCTTTATCCAAGTCATAATTTGTATCATCCGATCTAGATTCAACATTGTATGGATTGGCCATATGATTATCATCATCGATGTCAGTTTCGATCATCATGTCATCGTTGATATCGTCTTCATGGACATTATCTGCTACATCATATTATTCAACTACTTCTTAGTCATCTTCCTATGGAACATGATGCTCTAAATCATGTTGATCATCCTTAACATCATCTTATTCTTCAATGCCCTCTTCATTGTCTTCCTCCACATTATACTTTATTGGCCTTCCTCTTCAATCATGTCTCACGAAAAATGACCAAACCCCTCTACCAGTAGCCTTATAGTAAAATACATGTTCACATTGGCTTGGAAGAACATAGGGATTCATTCCTGGCTCAAACAGCCTTGTATTTACCATGGTAAATCCATTATCATGTTTAATAGGAGTTATATCGGGATCATGTTGATTCAATCGTAACCTATACCATTTGACAACGAACATAAATAATTTGAAGGACTTAAAATCACCCTGAATAATACCTTCCAAACACCCATAGTATCATATTTTTGAGAGTTTTGGGTGTCTATCACTTCTAGAGGAAACATTGGTCACCTCAAAGACTGTAGTTATCCCACAATTAGAAGTTTTATTTGTTTTGTACAACTTTTTGATGTGAAATATATGACCATTGCACCGCATAGCCTTATGGTGTTTACCTGCAACAAGCCATACACATAAAGATTACATCCTGAATTGATCATGATTAAGTGCATGTTTATGCTCTGTAGGGAAAGAAATTAGCATGTACATCAATATATTTGAAAAAATTTAAATAGTATGGTTAATTAATATGATTTCCTTCTTATATTTTAAATATATGCTAAATCGATTTCTCTTTCTGTAAGATTGGTATCTCCAATGCAATGAGTTGCTTTAACCAATGAATTCACACCTTCCAATGTATTCCATGACTAGATTGTTCACACCATTTAATCCATACCTTCATCCAAACAATATTTTTTGTGATGTATAAATGAAGTGCATCCCACTCACGACCAATTGCTTCATGAAAATAAAATTATAATTAAGTAAAAATGTGTATTCACTTAAAATGGTATAAACTTTTTAATTGATGCATACTGAATATTAAATATTAAATAAGAATGATATATACATAAAAATAAATAGTCAAATGTACTATAATTAATATCTACTAGCTAATAATTACCTTTCACCTTCCTCAATCTACCGTTCCCAACCAGGTACTCCCCTTTGAAATTGTTATTGGAGTCTGGATCACAAATGCGACCTAAATTGAGCTTTGATGCTAATTTAGGAAGGTATTCACTAATATACATCATGATATAGTATACCATATATCCCTTAGGAAATGCTCATTGTTTAACCAAACCCTTCAAAAATTTCAAGTGCCTCTCAACCATCCACATGGACCTTCAATGTGCAGGTCCACACAATTCAAATCTCCTCAACTTGGTGTATGAGGTAGTGTTCTTATGCATTGAAAATTGCTGAAGGTAGATTATTTTTCATTTCACACATTAGACAAGGAATTTATCTCCTCCAATAATTTATATATTCTTTATGTATGTGTTTAGATGGAAACCACGTACAAGTGATGCAAATAAATCACGAGATTTAACAAAAAAAATGGCATATTATAGAACGTTTATAAAAAGAAATATCAAATATAAGTTCTACAATGAATTAAAAAAACAATTTATGCATGAAACATATAGCTACTTACCTCATGTATTTTCCAAAATAATATATAAATTATTTGACAGTGTTGTCGGAGTTGTCCAGGAGAGA
>LPNX010117666.1:401370-543957 GCA_001517045.1 Pseudotsuga menziesii | reverse complement strand
TATATATATACATATATATATATGTATATATATATATGTATATATATATATGTATATATATATATGTATATATATATATGTATATATATATATATATATATATATATATAATTTCCTTGGTGAATACATGCCAATTATGCGTATTCACCCTTGCAAAATCACCTTTCTTGGTTTTGATATTCTTCATGTTCAAACAAAATCCGGTGGGAAATTTAATTTTCATATGACTTCTTTTACAAAATTACTTTTTTTCTCTATTAACAACCATGGAAGTGGCCTTGATGCAGGTGCCACATGTCATGTGGTTGGATATCTTGGACTCAAACTGTGGGATGATAGGGTGGCGAGGATGTCACCTCGCATTAAGGGCCCTTGTCATCCCCCCGAGATGCAGTTAAGGTGCATCGAAGACGAGGACGAGTATATTATAGCTGGTGTATAAGGGAACCTTCGGCATTCACACTCATCGTCTGGAGATATCCCTGCGGTCATGTAAAGGATTGCAAAACCCTTTTTTATGTCTCATGCAACATTATTGAAAGGGGAATCATCGTCTTAACTCTCCATTAATGGCTTCTCATCTCAATCGTTCTATCAACTGGTTTATGGATCTTGTGAGGGAAGTATCAGCGCATCAATTTCTATTATCGTGTTTGGATATGAATCATATCATTTCCTCCCAGTTAAGATCTAAGATACCTCGTTGGTATTTCCCACAGGATCTACCATCCTCGGCCTATATCTTAGGACAATTGCAGTGTCTCTCCCTAGGTTGATATTGGTCCATCCACGTGGTTTGCTTTGCACACCAGTTCGTGTTTTTTCCATCCGTTGATACAGAGGACAAGAGAAAATCCAGGCTCCGTAGTCAATATTTATCTTAGTGAAACCATGTCTTGTCAACGTGGCATGCCCCACTGGGGTATCAGTGGTAGAGGTAGAGCTCAACGGGGTTCACATCTGATGCAGGAAGATGGCTATGCCATTGGTGTTTCCATGCCGATGCACACATTGATAGACAAGTGGGAAGCTAGGTTGGTCACCAAACACTTAGCCAGAGGTATTGGAGGCAGAAAATTTGACCATTATTAGATTTTTAATAATATTATGGGCTCCCTCATGGAAGGAATAGTTGGAACTTGGAACTACACTCGTAGTTCGGTTCTACAGGAAAAAATCTGGTTGATAGAACTCAATACTCAACTCAACAAATGGGATGCAATTTCAGCATGGAAATTCCTTGCATTGGGTATCTTCACACTAGGAAACAATGAAGGGGGTAGTTACAACATCACAGGGCACCCACGGCATCCTTGGATAGTAGCTTTGTCCTAGTTACGCCTCTCTCGTCAACTGCTCTATTTCCAATACCTTCCATCATCACTCAACTGAGCAACAAGTGTTTTCATGACATTGAGGTACCAAATCACAAATCCTTTCCTCTTCATGTTAAGCATATGTAAATTACAAATGGTGAGGATTTCCAGGGGGGTTGTCCAATCATCGAGGAGAACTCGATCCCTTGAGTTTGATTCTGTTGAATAACCTGCAACTTGTTTCGCTTACCTCTGTGTTACTTGCTTAGTTATGTTATTTTCTTTTTCTTTAGTATATATACTTATTACTGTATAAATGTCTATGAAAATCATCTGTGTTTTGAAGTGTAGTAATTGGCCCCCATCTTTTGTATGAATTTTTGTGCCATAATCTGTATTGGAAATGACTTGCTTTATGTTTTGACTTGTTGGGGTGGAGGGTTTATACCACCCCAACAATATGTCTAGGATGCTTTTCAAATGTAATTTTTTTTGTTTTGGATGATTAATACAAATGCATACTTAGAAAAAAAACAACCATGGAAGTGAGTTTATATTAATTTGGTCTCCGTTGCTAAGTAATTTAATGACATCTTTCATTGCATGATTGGCTTCCTTAACGTCATCACAAATTTTGACAATTTTTTCTTTCTCGCTCCTTAGATCCAATATTCACCATAATGTTTCAGCCACATTCTTTTTTATATACATTGTATCAAACATATGAACAATTTGTAGGTTCTCATAGTATGGAAACCTACTAAATTATTTAGGATAACTTTATCTAGTGATAAATCCTAGAAGGTTGTAGCCATCCGGGACAACTTCAACACCACCCCGACTTCCACTTTGGAATCTTTTTCATTCCTCGTGGAGGCCCATTAATGCCTTCATGATCACACTGACCACCATGAAACATAGTTTATAAATAATTTATAGAAATCAATGTCAATTAAAGTAAACAACACAATAAAAAAAATCAAAACATTTCATATATGATGATAGATAGAAAATTTGATATGTACGTACTTTGATTATTTCTATTATATTGCAAACTCCATAGGTGGGGTGTCATTCTCTGTGGTTTTGATGCAATCTCTTGCTTCCCATTGAGTATATTTTTTTCAGTAGTTCGATACTTATGATTCTTATAGAGGAAGTTCCTATGCTCGTCAAACACCTCCTTTCATAAACTTTTTGAAAGACGGGATTTCATCTTAGGACCACAAATTGGACATGCAAATTTTCCCTATGGTTTGAATACCTACATAAATAGATTGATTAACTATGTTAATTATAATTATATAAAATGAATGGATTGTCTAAAAAAACATGTATGCATAATATATCAACTTCATAAATTTAAATACTATTAAATTCGGCGTTATAATTACTTACTAAAAAATGGGTTAACCTTGGGGCATCATGTACTATCCATACAAGCATTGCATGGAATTGAAATTTTCTTTGTCGTATTTGTCTATATACATCATACATAGTGATGTCATTCCATAGATTTAGTAGTTCTTCAATAATAGGTTCGATATATACATTCAACTATTTAACTTGGTACTTACCTGATTGATTTGAACATATAAAATATATAATTATTAAAGCCATTAATATATATAAATAATACACAAGAGTAAAAGAAAATATATATATTACATTATGCAACAAAATATGAAAACTGCGATGTATTTACTAAAAACCATGGAGGAATGTTATTGTTGATCACAAGAATAGGCCACATCGAGTAAATACATCTCTTATCTACAAATGGATTGAAACCATATGCCACCAAAAAAAGCCTAACATTACGAGATTCTTCTTTAAAATATGTCCATTTTTCATCCTTATCTCTTAATGTGGAAACACCTGCAAGAATTTGAAGAATGTCATCTTGAATTATATTGTGTATGGTAATCTATAAATTGTGTTATGTTTTTGAACCTAAACAACCATTGCAAACGTGAAATAATAAGAATATAATGAAGAACCTTGCAAGGAACCTTTTTTGTTACTTGATCTGTTTGATATCTACTGATATGACATTTTGGACATTTTGTTTCAAATTCATGTTGTTTATAATATATAATATGGTCATCGGGACATGCATCAATTGCTTCATACTGCATTCCAATCTCTTTCACAATGACATATAAATCTCGATATATGCAAGGTAAAATATTTGATGGTGGTAACAAAAATTCAGCCATCAAGCTAAAACAAATTAAAGTAAAAAACTAGTTAATATAATATATAAATAATATTAATGAAACATGTTTTATCGGTATTAATTTTACTTATGAATTAACAATAAAATTATCAGAGGAACAAAGATAACATTTATCATGATCATATATATGTGATGGAATATATGACATAGCTTAACATATGTGTGACTGATGTGTTTGAAATACTATTCATAACCTTCAAGTTCATTATCAACAATATAGCAAAGAGAATATTTGTTTTGGATCCCTCATAAAGGGGTTTGTATGCCTTCTCAAGAAGAGGTAAATCATAAAAATAATCAAAGTCATCATTTTTATGATCTTCATCATCGTCATCCACTCTAACATTGAATGTATCATGGATCAGTGCATTTGTACTATCACCTTCAACTATGTTATTAGTGTGATCATCTTCTTCAATATGATCATTAACTTGTTCTTCATTATTCATAGCTCCATGTTCCATCGGTGCTTGTTCTGAAAGTACATCCTTCAGGCGATATCTTGTAGGAGGTATTTCCTTTATAATTACATGAAATCATCAAGACATATTAGTTAATATAAGAAATATTAAAATGATACATACATTTACAAAAACAATCAATATAAATACATACATAATGAAAAACTTACCAATAGATGATAGGCATGTCCCCCCTCAGCATGTCCATATTCCCTATAATGTCATTTTGTTGTTTTGATCTTTATTCTTCTCCTTTCAAATACCTTGTATTGAATACATTGACAATAAAATTTCTCATCACCCATTGTTTCCAGTCCATCCCACAATCTAGCAAGTAATTCACGATTTTGATCGTGTGGATGAAGAATATTGTTATGCTCTGACATTTTCTGATACCAAGCTTGACTGATGATTATCAATCTTAAAAAATAAATCTCCACGATTCACTATTTTTAATCACATTGAAAATTGAAATAATTGTGGCTTTTGTATGTAAAACAGTCTATGTGAAGATTATAACTTCCGCAAACCGTTGCTTATATAGCAAACATGTCGAAGTATTCCCAATTTATATTTTATAAAAATATTTTATCAATGATATCCAACGACAGTTACATAGTTACTGTTGTAATATGATCAACGTATTTTCGACTATAGAAGTAAAAAAATCCGACTACTTGAGTCGAATATTCGACGGTCATCAGAAATTCGACAAAAAACGAGGTAAATTTAAAAAAAAACAAAAAAAAATCGTAATTACAAAGGTGAAATCCGATGTCAAGGTCAATTTCGTCGAATTTTGTCATCATATTTCAGGTTTAGATCTTGTTGTGGGTGATGCGAGTACTTAGATAACATTGGTTGTATGCCAAGTTAAGTAAGTGTTCATTCTATCATATTAGAATCCGCTACTTGGGGCACATCATATAAAAGGAAGGCATCTCAGTGGATCCTGAAAAGATAAGGGATATAATGGAACGGTAGACACCAAATAATGTATTAGAATTAATATCTTTTATGGGGTTGGAAAGGTACTACCGAATAATAATTGAAGATTTCACAAAGTTAACTCATTCCATTACATCCTTGCAAAAGAAGGGTCTGAAGTTTGAATGGAATTACAAGCGTGAAGACATCTTTCAGAGACTCAAGTAAATGCTCACCAGTGCTTACTAGTTTTCAGATACTCAAGTAAATGCTTTGTAGTATGCATCGATGCCTGTGAGAAAGGAATTGGTGGAGTGTTGACTCAGAATGGCCAAGTAATCAGTTATGAGTCCAAAAATTTGAAAGAACATGAATAGAACTATGCCACTCATGATCTGGAGCTTGCATCCATCATTCATTCCTTGAAGATGATGAGACACACTTAACGAGTAAGAATTTTGAATTAAGGACTAATATTGATGGTTTGAATTATTTGTTTGAGCATCCTACCTTGAATGCAAGATAGAGAAGGTGGATGGAATTGCTATGTGAAAATGAATATAATATCAAGCACATCAAAGGCAATGAGAATAAGGTAGTTGATGCAGTTAGTAGGAATATACATGTGATGTATGTAAAAGCTATCAATACCAATACATCATATTTGAGAGATAATATCATTGACGACAATGCTATAGATGAACATTACTAGCAGGTAAGAGATGGATTGCAAAAATAGAAAGTACCCACAAAGTTTGATAAGTATAGGTTGGAAGAGAAAGGAATACTCATGAATAAGGATAGGTTTTATGTCCCAAACTCTGGAGACATAAGGAAGATGGTTCTAAAAGAGATACATAATATTTCTTATGTTGGTCATTCGGGTTATCATAAGACAATAGCAACACTAAGGAAGTAGTACAATTAGCCAAGAATGAAGAATGATTTTGTAGAGTGTTGGTACTCCAGTTATTTCTTGTTTGTAAAGGATCAAGTGAAGGACATCATTAAACCAAATTTAGATCTTTAGCTGGCACTAAGATCCGAGGGGGATCCCTCACAATATTACTAATAAGATATTCACAAGAGTATGCTAGATTTGACAAGCAATAAAAATGCAATTGATAGGAAACAGTAACTAGAAAAGTTGGGACTGAGATATGAAAACTCTAAGATCACAGGCCTTTCCATTGGACAAGGAGACAAAAAAATAGAAGTTTTAAAAACTGAATTAGACAAAATAACAATTGTAGAGGAATTTCACTGAATAGAACAACAAACCATCTTTAAATGAGGATGAAATGTGAAATAATGAACGCAATAAGCCTCTAATACAGAGTAGTCAGTAGTTCCTAAAAGACTGCAAAATATTCATAAATTAACGTGTCAACATAACCCACATATAGCTAAACAAAGAGCTAAAGAATCTTGAAGTCCATGCCTAACATAAATGCACATCCAGAGAATAGCCCAAAGGCTGACTAAAATTGAAAATTATGGATCATTTAACAAACATTCATAATTACAAACTCTCAACAATTTCCAAACTATTACTCAAATATTTATTTCATGAAAAATATGGAGGAAATAAAATTTATAGAATACAAAAGAAAATACACAGTTGCTATATTCATTAATCTTAATCTCTACAAAGCACTAGATCCTCTCTTCCTTAATAAAGTTGAACCCAGTAATTGATTTCCCTCACAAAAATCAATTACAATAATGACTTACCAACCTTGGCTAGCTTGAATCTCTCGAGTCTCCTTTAGAAGTTTTTCCTCCTGTGTTATTGAACGATTCCCCACTTTTATAACCTCCCTGGCAAAAATCAATTACAATAATGACTTACCAACCTTGGCTAGCTTGAATCTCTCGAGTCTCCTTTAGAAGTTTTTCCTCCTATGTTATTGAACGATTCCCCATTTTTATAACCTCCACCCAAATTATATGTACGCTCATTATCGACTCCTTTAAAATAATATTCCAATAAAGAATTCACATTCTTTAAAAAGAATGTTTCCATAAAGTAAAGGTAATCTTCCTTTTTCATTTTTAAAAATGAATCTTACGAACTTGACTTCCTTAAATGAACAAGGGAAAAGTCATTTATTATAATGAAGGATTTTTTTTATGTATTTAAACTTTTGGAAATACTTGAAAACTCGTCACTTAAGATTAACATGGGCATGGTATGGCATGTCCTTTTGTAAATCATTTATGCTTTTGTTTGTCTTATATCCAACCATATCAGTATAATATCCATGGTGTTCTCCTTTCTCGCAAACTCAATTGATGCGGTGGATATTAAACAATATTTAACATTTTGTATTTTTAGAGACATAATCAATGTCACCTTTGGATTCGGTTGCTTACTACTTAATGTGAATTTAAACTTATGATCATGCTTGCATTCACCCAAGGGATTTCTCCCCTACTACGTGTAAAATCACCAACCTTAAATAGTGTAGATCATATGGTAGATTCAACAATAATAACAGAAAGCAAAAAAAATAACAATATTTTTAGGTTTTTTCAAATATATAATACTAACTAACAAATATAAAAGCATGCATTTCTTTTTCTGAAATGTGGGCAACCGTAGATGTCCCCAGGAAATGGTCTTGCAACTCCACGGTTTGGTTCTCCATCCTCTTCCACGAATGGTTGTCAAATGGGGAATGGATCCAAATGGGTACAAAGCTAGTTCAACGTACACCGTGGGTGATGAGATGGCAAGATATATGAATATTGAAATAAAAGTGAATGATGTGGCTGAGAGCAAATGGAAAAAAGTGTTTTTGGGGAGTCCTTCACAATGTATTTATAGGATGGTCCAAGGGTTTTTGACCCATGGTATTTATCTATGGTTTTTTACCCATTCTCATTTTTATTGGTTTTTAATCATTTTTGGAGAGAGTGGGGACAAATAACAATAAATGCTCAACTTCCCTTCATTTATGGGGAAGGAATAATAATGTTTTGGACCATATTTAGTGGAAATGTAATTGTGAAGGTTAAAATGGAGGAAATAATGGTGGCCCATATGATGTATGACTATGGTTTAGACCATGGATCTGGAGGTGTACATAACTAGATTGAATCAATGACTGAGAGTCAGAATCTATGTGATACAATATATAGCATCAAGTAGTGCAGATACACAGAAGCATGGCATTGGGGGGCTTCCGGACACTGTCGCCAACACGTCCCGAAAATCACAAGGGACATGAAACTATATGGGTCCCATAGTAGACTTACTAATGTGCTAGATTCAGGTTACAACCGAGGTCTTCAACCAAATAATGAAGGAACCAATACCCTGTATGAATCTCAACGATGTGATGTTGTAGTTGAATTCGAGCACATGAGACACAACCAACCCGAAAGGCACTAATGACTCGTTTCAAGTGGTCCAAGAAACTCATCAATGAGGTGGATGAAACCAAGATACAGGGACCTCTAGGTCTATCCTCTAGAATAAATGTGTTGACGTCAATAGAGGGAGACCTAGATAACTAGATATGTGGAACAGTCAGGGGACTGAGACACTAAATGGGGAACATGGGCAGGGGAGTATGGGGGATTCAAACTTCCTTTGTTTAGAGTATGACGGTAGGGATCAACTAGCAGCAGATGATGCTAACTCATGGGAAAGGGATCATAGTTGTGAGACTGGGGAGATAACTGCAATGGGAAATACTTGGGAGAGTAATTGGAATAGTGATATCCAAGGGATCCAAGGGAGAATCATCATAGAGTACTCTGAACAAAGGTGACCCAATGGGGGGAAGCTGCCATAATGGGAGATCATATGTGATGGCTCCTAGAGACACCATTGTGGGAATTCTTCAAAGTGTAAGGAACACGAAGAAGGGATAGAAGTATGCTCAATATGACACTATCTTGTAGATTTTTATCGAGCCCGAGACGGTAAATGCTCGATGGTGTTTTCATGTTTAGAGAGTATAAAAATAGGAAGAAGCCTCTAGTGTGGTCTCTTTTTCATACACTAGTCTCCTAAGTCTGAAAAAGGATAAAAGTGTACAAAGGAGAGCTCTCCCAACTGAAAGGGGCAGAGAGACTTCTTTACCACAGGTAGTCCTACCAGACCAAAAAAAGGTTAAACCTATATTGAATGGACGACCATTCAAATACTTTTATGAGAATGAACAAAACCAAGCAGGGATGATTTTAGGGGCGAATTTTAGCCCAGTGGGCTATTTTTCCATGTTTTTCTCCCAAAAAACATTCGCCCTTTTGCATTTTTTGAAGCCCTGTTTCGCCCAATTTTGATGGGGTTCTCTTCCAAGCATATTTTATGGATTTTTGGGGTTTTTTACACAAGGGAAAAAATCGTACCCCAGGTAACACTCTTCCCCTTTGCGGGAAAGGCGGTGCCCATGGAAAATTGTGCTTTTTACGCCTAAACAGGCGATGGCATCGCTCTGTCTCAAGGAGACAGAAGCGGCGCCGCAAACTGCACCCAAGAGATGAACTATCTGGTCAAACAAATGCTTTTGAAGTATTTTTAAATGTTGGTTATGTGTTCTAATACTCCAATTTTGGGTTTTGGTAGGTCATCTCAATCAAAATGGTGGTGTGGAAAGAAATACAACACAAGGATGATGATGCTAGAGATGGGGAAGATGTCGCTTCTATAACTGCTTTACGGGGTTGTGGGCTCCTAAAGTTTTTCCATGTCTCAAGTATGAAGTCTAATGCGAGACTACTGGAGTACATATTTAGGATGTGGAATCCTAAGCAGCAATACTTTCTGGTGGGAGCTCACATTCTTAAAATGGAGATAGAGGATATCTACTTCCTTACTAGACTAACCAGGCTAGTTGAGAATATCTCATTGACGGGTCCTCAGGGAGGAGACGTCACGACACAAGAACTAATAGATCGCAACTATTTTCCATGCACTCAGATGTCTGGGAAAAATATTCCCATCAAAGAGGTGATGGATTTTCCTCTCTGGACGGTGCCTTTTACCATGCAGTGGGTTGCATGGAGCCAAGGGGCTCAGTAAGCTTCCTGATCCCATATGCTTTACACCTTGGAGGTTATGTCACCTACGGTCTATAAATGGGTCGAGGCTCTACTAGGTGTGTTAAGGATCAGCTGACTAAGTGTTGGCAAGGGGAGTTAAAATAGTTTGGCTATGGGACCATCTTGAAAACCTTCTTCTTCAAGAGGGTTCCCCTTTTGAGACCTCAGGTAACTTTTATTGAACAGAGAGCACGGGACCCTCGCATGCTACAGTGGGTAGAGATCATGGCTCACACCGGTGGCGGTGGGGCCAAGGTCAAATATGGGAGTGCGTTATTCCATTGGTTGGATGACCAACTTCTCAAGGTGGAGGACTACACATGCGTTGGCACTAACTTCAGGGGAGACCCTCATCTACTTTTACTGGCAGATGCCCAATGGGGCGATATTGGTAAGAAGATTACTCAATATTTTGATTATTTTTTGCATTTTTTTTTTATAATTTTTATGAATGATGACAAGACCTAATGTTTTTATGCAGATGTTGGAGATGCACAAACTGGGGGATCTTCCCCGATTGATAGTGAGGGGACAATGAGTTAACTGAGTTGGAGGATAAACTCAACCGGTTAACTCTGGACATTCCAGATGCTTCTATTGATGACCTCCTTAGGAGGTACCAGAGACACACAGCTAGAGTGTCAGATCAATTCAGTCGCTTGCTACGGAGGGTAGCAAGGGCTATCATGTGCTATCATGAGAACCACTAGACGTATTACATGATGTATACACTGAAATCTAGCTAGCTTCAGGGTTTTTTCCATTTTTGTATATCTAAAATCCAAAATGCTTCAGTCAAGGTCTCGTGACCATATTTATATATATATATATATATATACAAACTTATTTACGGTGTTTATATGTGTTCAAATGGAAAATGATATTTACATGAGTTTTTACGTGTCTTTTACTGTTTATTTTATTTTACAACAAACCATGTTTTATTTTATAAAATTTATGTATGGGATATATAGTAGTCTAGAATATAGTTTACTAATGAGTCAGCAACCGTGTTATAAGACCTAGGAATGTGCCTATAAGTGATTGATTCAAACGACCTTTCTAACAGACGCACTCTTTGAAAAAAATGAAGAAGTGTAGGATTTCTAATGGTATAAACGAGATTTAAATGGCAAACCACTAGCTGTGAATCCATGAATAATACCAAGTCATCAATGTCCCGTGATGCAACCTCAGTCAACAAACCTATCACTACTTGATACTTGGTGATGTTGTTGGTAGCTGTACAAATACAAACTACTCTTGAAATGACTAAGTCATGTGCCGGGGAATACAGCACCCAAGCAGCTGAAGTGAGGTTCAAGGTATGACGGCAAGCACCATCAACAAAAATCCATCTGATCTGCATAACCAAAACATGGTATAAACATTATTGACAACAAATATAAGAACCATATTGAAATGCCAAAAACACACCAAAAATTCAAGCAATATACATATATACAAGGTACCATACAGAAATGACTTCAAGCATAGTACCTTTTTCGGTACAACCCATCGCGAGGTTACCCAAAAGGTATCCCATCGTAGTCTACAAGCTTGTAGGCCCCTGTTGTGCCACTACCCAACAGCCTTAAAAAAAAAACATATTTCATGAAACAAAATCTTATTTTGTTTTGATGAAATGTTGGAATTTCTCATTTCAAATCTAAAGAATTGACAACTACTGAAATGGTGACATTTCGCGAGCTACTGAATCGATGAAATTATATGTTTTTTACAACCTTTGTGAACTATGGTTAATAGACATAAATCACTGCATTAAAATCATTACTTTGGGTGAATTTGTCTTTACAACTTAAGGGATAAGCTTTTCTTGTTACAAGTCTTCACTTGAATATTAACTAATGCATATCTGTCATTGGTTTATTGTAAGTTTGATAAGGTCTTAGAACATCGAAGGCTTAATAATTTATGCAAACATGCCTTTTCCTAAGTTCATTTTTACAAATCCTGAATCATATTTGCTCATACTATAAATGTTTAATGTTGATTTTTATAATATGATCCATGTTATGAAGGTTTGATGTTGGGTTTCATGGTTATGTCGCGTCGTATGCTCACCACCCTCGAAGGATTATATAGTCATACAGTAAGGTGTATGCATTAATGTCTAAGGTTTAATCCTCACGACCATTTCAATCTATGTCATCACCTCCGAATTCAATCCACTTGCTGCAAGGTTGATATGGTATTATTGCACTTGTACGTAACTCTATCAATCACATTCACTTTCCAGTACGAGCTCAGCATCGTGGCCCCCTATGCGTTGGACAACTGCGATTCATTTACGGTATGATTGTATGTCGAGTACTCCGAATAAATAATGGTAACATGAGTTCATCTGGAGTCTTCACCGTCAGTTCCTTTATCGCTTGATTACCACTCTGCATGGTTATTATCCCTCCCCCATGCCGAGTTTACAGCGTTCTTGTCTGGTTTTGTTCATGGCGTAGTTTTTTTATGAGAACCCTGGGTTCCATTGCTTATGTGTGCTGTTCAGTTTTCACCCTGAGTGCTCATTCTCCCGCTCGTTGTCGTGTTTCGATTTGTGGTGCCTATTCTGTGTGCAGTTTCATGCATTTGCACAGGCAGTCATGGCTCCTGTGGTCAGAGTTGAACCCAGCGACATGAAACTCCTCGATTCAAACACTAAGCTCTCAGCTAAGATTGAAACAGTCGGATGGTTGCCATCCATTCGCAAGTTTGCGGATTCGAACCCAGAGGTGACGAGGTTGTTTGCTTTGTCATTGGACGATTCTTGGGTTAAGATAGCTTATCACCAGTTTACGGTTGATGAGCGTTCAGTTGCTCTTGCTACTGGTTTTTCGTTGACAGGAAAACGTTGGTTCAAATATAAGAGGATGGAGATCACGGAATGGAGGAAGATGATGAAGAATCCGTTCCAAGATGTTTCTTTTAGAACCGGTGTACCAAGGAAATGCTTCAAGAAAGAATGGCGACCTGTCCTCGATGTTATCCATAGGTACGTGACCTACGAAGGTGGTCTCTCCTCTTCTTATATCTATCACCTTCGGTTGATGGCTGTGTTTATCGGTTTTCCTCTTAATTTTCCTCATTATCTAGTTCAGAGTATGTTTAAAATGTCTTCGGCCATTAAAAGGGGGCCAAATAACATTAGTCACAACCTGTTTCATCACGGCCTGGTGAGGATATTAATAGAGAAAGAATTGTCTAAGCATAATCGGTCGTGGGATGAGTTTATCGAGTCTAATGGTTTCTTGGCCTTCTGTCATTGTCAGTTTGACTGCCTTGAAGAATGTGTAAGGCATCAAGAGCCTAGTCGAGTTTCGGTTTCACCTGTGCGTGAGCCTGTGTCAAACCCTAATGGCCGTATGAACCCCAGCATTTGTAATGACTCTGTTCCCACTCCTGTGAGTAGTCCCGGTACTTCTCTGCCTTCTAAGCGCATCAGGAGGTCTTCAAATATATCGCCAGTTACACCAAAATGTAATGTTGATACCTGCAAACAGATAGGCAAAAGACCGAATGCTAAGGTTATTGGGAGGTTTACAAGGAGTATGTTAACCAAGGGTAATGTTGTTAAGCCTCCCGTGAGAAATAATGTTGATATTGAAACAGTCATGTTTGATGATGAGGAAGAGAATCCTGTTTTTCCTGATGATGGTCGTGACATTGAGCATGAGTCTACCCCGAACCCTGCAGATAATAGTCCCCATGAGTCTGATAAGAATCTTCAGGTTGACCCTGTGGTAGATTCTCCAGTTAAGGACAAATCTGTAGAAGCGAATTTACCCGGGTTCTATCAAACTGGTGAAATGATTCACCCGTTATTTGTTAACTGTTTGTTGGATAAAATTCATAGATTGGCGAAAGAAGTGACAGACATGGCAGCACATTGTGGTGACATAAAAGCTGAGAATTTGAGGATGAAAGAGAAAGTTGATTCAGATGACAAATGTGTGTTGCGTTTGAAGAAGCATAAAAACAGGTTGATTCATAGAATCCTGAAACTCCAAAATGAGAATCATAAGAACGAGGAAAAGGTCCGTGAGTTAAATGCACAGGTTACCCTGATGCAATTCAAAGGGCATTCGCAAAACCCGGCAAATGGTGTAAATATTCAGGTGTTTAATGCTCCCATAAAATTATAATGTTTCGGGCATACTTACTATTGGTTTCAGGTTTGAAGTTATAATCAAGTGATAATCGAGTTTTTTTTGTTACAGGTATTGGTGTGTATTGATTTTTGCATTATTTAGTTTATTTTATTTCACTTTTGTGTGTGTTTTAATTATATTTCTTTTCTGTGTAGTATCGCAGGTAATGTTGTAGATGCTCTTTCTCGGATTTTGAAAGATCGCTTACTTTCTAGACAATCCCTAGATAATCGGGAACAAATCGATTGGCAATTCTATTTCCCAGGTGTCAATATATCATTAGTGCTTTTTTCATTTTCGATTTTGCTCTATCAGTTGAATCTCTCCAATTTCAAGACATTCTTACGTATATTAAAAATGACATATTTCATTTGTCATTTTTGATGAGATTGGTTGAGATTTAGATTAGATAGTTTCCAGTTTTGTAGAACTGTCTCCATGTGAGATTTGAGGTATTTAAAAGAGACATTTTTGTACTGGGAAGGGGGGTCGATAGTGGTAAAAAGGGACATGACAAGATCACTGTTATTTTTCCTGTGACTTCAGACAATTTTTTGTCAGCAGCTACAGCACTTTTAACTGGTGATATATATATATATATATATATATATATTCACAGTATTTATGTTATGCGAATGTGTTTATGATATCTTCTGATCTTGTCACTTTTTCTACAGTATTTATGTTTGTCATGATTTCTTTAATGAATTATGCAAATACATCGTGTATAATTGTCGACTTATGTTGGTTTTGATTTGCTGATATATGTCATGTTATAAATTTGGTGTTTGTCATCAATAAATATATGCGATTTACGTGTTTACTGTGTGATCTTGTTTAAATTCTGAATTTCCTCTGAATATTTTCAAGACCATTAGCACAGTAGCCTTATTGGCAATTTGATTCCAAGTTAATGTTTTTCCACACTCTTGATCAGGATAGGATTTAAGTAGATAATTTTCTTTTAATTATTTTATTGAAAATCCATTGAATCAGATTTCTATATTTATACCACTGTTAAAATTATTTTCTGAGTTTGTGATTAGTGTACATGTGTTTATAATGTATTCCTTCTGTAATCTATTGAGCACGTTAATATCAGTTAAATATTTGTTCTTGTATTAACTGATTGAGTAGATTAATTTTCAGTAATTAATTTTGTAATATATTAATTAACTAGCAATTAGATCTGTTAGTTTTATTTGTACATTCGTAGGTATAGCGTAGATCTAATTAACAAACAGTAGTTTATTTTTTCTTTTGGAGGTCTTCTCCTGTAACTAGGAATAATTTAGGAAAGGCAATGGTGCCTTAATCCCTTCAGGGACAGCTACTTAAACGACTGAGAGCATCTCGAAAACTCTTGGATCGGGTTGTCTCTTGGTTGACACTTGTGCCATTTTGGCCTGTCAACAATGGCGCTAGAAGGAGGGCCAGCTTAAGAAAATGGCTGATGAAAACAATCCTGTTCACAAAACTAATCAGCCCATTACCCCTCAAATACAATCATCTCAACCACAAGCATTCCAATCATTAGATGAGACTCCGTTGGACGGTACTGTTCGAAATCTCATTCATCAGTTCAATGCTAGTGGTGCTCATCCACCTGAAGAACTTGATCAGTTTGAGCAGGCCATCAATGAATCCCGCAGGATTTTAACAAGAGCCTATTCAAATATTACTAGAATCCAACCCACTGAAATTCCTCTCCTAGATCAGACATCCGCGCACTCACCATACTGAGTCTGCACCTGAAGAACAAGAGAAATCTTTAGGTGTCCTCCCTGATCATCAATTACAACAGTCTCTCCTAGGCACCAATCAACCTTCATATTCTTCAAGACCACCTGCTACAGGAGGGTCTGGTCGACCACCCTCACCACCTCCCTCACCTCCTCACATCTTTCAAACACCACCTTCACCACCTCAATCACCGAGGAACATGGAAGGTTTAAATCAGAACCCCAATGTCAATATGTCGTGGTTAGCTCAGGATGCGGTTGTTGTGCCAAGAAATCAACATCCTTTGCCAAAGAATCCTGAGAAATTATTGCCCAAGTTCAATCCCGAGCTGAAAGAGCCTACCGAAGATCATGTTAAAAAATTGATGTTGGAAGTTCGGCTTTTGGATGTTGAACATGAAGATGTAGTATGTCGACTTTTCCCTTACACATTTGAGGGCAAAGCCTCGACTTGGTATTTTTCACTCACAGCTGGTTCTATTACCAACTGAAACGAGTTCGAGTTGGATTTCATGAACAAATTTGGAGACGATAAGACTCTAGCTGTGTTGGTGTTAGAATTGTCTAGGATCCGTATGGAAGCCAAAGAGAAGGTTAAATATTTTAACCAGCGTTTCCTGACCCTTAGAAACAGAATTTCTGCCACCTCAAGGCCGGCTGAAGATGTCACTATTGAATTTTATACTTCAGCTCTACCCGTGTCTATGGCCATGTTTGTCAGGAGAGCTGCCAAACCTACTCTTACTAAAACTTTTGATGAATCCATTAAGGTCGAGAAATACATGTTTTCTATTAAGACAAACCCTGGGGTAGACACTGATTCTGCATCATCTTCTCGCAAAAAGGCCGAGAGTCCTTCCAAAACCTCAAATCCTGAGAAGAAGGGTCAAGATGCACTAGACTTAGACAATCTTCAAAGAGTCATAAAGAAATTATCCAATGAGATCATAGATTTGAAGAAAGGTACTTCTGAAAGTACTCCGAATAAAGAACCACCTAGACAGCCTTTTAGAAGACCATTTCAAAATACAGCTGCTAAACAGATTCCACCATTTGAAGCTAATAATGTTGATGAAATTAATAGCTTCCTGAAATTGTTGGTCTCGGGCTTAGAAACATCAGCCGAAAGTGAAGCCCAATCTTCAGGACAGAATTATGAGGATGCCCAAAGTAAAGACAGTAACACTAAAGAACAGCCTCCTCAAATTATCAGTCATTTCTGGGATACCACAGAATCAACCTATGATGAAGATGTTGCTATTGTGAATGTCATTGAGCATCAATATAACACTAGGAGCAAGAAAGATCAGCCATCAGAGGAACCTTCTACAAAATCTACAGATGATAGTTTAGCTGTCAAAAAGAAATCCCAACCTTCAAATACTAAGTCAACACCATCTTTTGATTTAGAGTATGACTTGGTGGAGGATTTAAAGAAAATCAGAGCCAACATTTCTATCTATGAACTCCTCAAACTGCCTGTGATTCGAGATAAGATGATGCAAGGGGTTTCTCTAAGTAAAAATAGTAAAACTGCCTCTACTCAAAACAGTTCTGCTAGTACAAAAGACAACCCAACAAAATCTTCACTCAATGCCTCGTCCATAGGTAAGAAATCAGATTCCTCAACCCCTCCTTTTCTGCTTACATTTGAAATATGCAATCGTAAAGTACACAATTGTATGATAGACTCAGGGGCCTCAAAGAATGTCATGCCATATTCGGTATGTAAAAAACTTAACGCAGTCCCCGTGCCATGCGATACAAACATTGTACAACTGGACTGATCTAATGTAAAGGTAATAGGGAAGTTGAACGAAGAATTGATAAGATTAGCTTCAAACCCTCAGGTCCATTTCATCATTGACATAATTGTTGCAGATATCCCTGAGGCATATGGCTTGTTCCTTAGCAGAGATTGGTCTGAAAAATTGAAAGGATATTTTGCAACAGACTGGTCGCATTTATGGATATCTCATAATGGTCGTCCAAACAAGATCAGAATTGAGCAAGAACATTATATGAAACACACCGTCACCAAATTGGACGATTCTAATGAGTCGGTACTATTTACTGATATCATAATAGGCAATTACATGGCTGATTCCTTCTTTGGGAACTTTGAGGCTGAAACTTCACCAGTCCAACACTCAGTACAGTAGTCTGAAATTTTACATTTTACAAAAGTCCCAGACGAAATTCCAGTTCTCAATACTGCGCATATAGATCTGAATAATGGTCTCTGGTCTCTATACTTTGACGGATCTAAGTCAAAGGAAGGGGCTGGGGTCGGTTGTTTGTTGATCGATCCCCATGGAAAAAGATATTTCATTGCTTGCAGGTTAGAATTCGAATGCACCAACAATATTGCTGAGTACGAAGCTCTTATACAAGGGCTGAAAAAGGCAATTGACCTAGGAGCCAAAGCTTTGGTAGTGTTAGGAGACTCTGAGATTGTTGTTAGACAGGTACGTAACACTATACATTACATTGCTGGGCATTTGAGAAATTACCAAACATAGATATGGAATTTATTACTATCATTTGAAGCCTTTAACATAAGTTCTATTCCTCGTTATTTAAATCAGGAAGCAGATCTTTTAGCTAACGTTGCTTCAAGGTTAATTCCGTCTGAAGGGATGCTTGCTGATTCTTTCTCTATTGAATTGCTTTTCAGACCTTCTATACCTTATAACATTGTCAATTGGAGAGTCATCGACAATGACGAGTAGTTGATCGAGTTCCTGACTTCGAAGGATACTTTTAAGGATGCAATCATCAATGAAAGGACTCATGATGAAGACCTGTACAATTTTGCGGTGATTAATAAGCCTTGTACGATTGAGGAATCTCTTAATCAGGTCAGTACTCTCCCTAGATCAGTAATTAAACTTGAGAAATTTTATGATCTAAAGGATAAATTTAAAGGTGCAAGGAACTGCAAGACCAACAGCTCCATTATGCAATCTGAAGTTATAAATCTAGGCACTGAACACAACCATCAATGTGTAAATATGGGCAGTACATGTACTCCCCAAGAGAAAACAGCCTTCATACGACTCTTTAATGAGTTTAAGGACATTTTTTCCTGGACATATGACGATCTCAATACATTTGATCCCAACATAATGCAACACGTCATTCCCATGAACAAACAGGCTAAACCATTCCAGCAGAAATTGAGGAAAATGCACCCTAGCCTAGAACCGGCTGTTAAGAAAGAGCTTAACAAACTCCTTGCTGCTAGAATAATTTTTCCAGTGGGTGGAAAACCTTGTTCCCGTCAGAAAGAAAAATGGTGATATCAGGTTATGCGTTGATTTCCGAAATCTGAATAAGGTTTCAGAAAAAAAGATAATTATCTTGTTCCTCCAATGGAAAAAATCTTACAACAGGTCTCCGGATCTGAAATGTTTTCACTTTTAGATGGCTTTTCGGGATTCAACCAAGTGCTAGTATCTAAAGCAGATCAGTTGAAAACAACCTTTAGAACCCCTTGGGGAACTTATTCCTACAGGAAAATGCCATTTGGATTAATTAATGCTGGAGAAACATTTCAAAGGACGATGGATATTGCGTTCAAAGGCCTGATTGGTCAATTTGTCATCATTTACCTTGACGATATAACTGTCTTTTCAAAGAACAGAGCTAACCACCCGACACATCTTAAAAGGGTCTTTGAGCGTTGCCGAAAATATGGGATCTCCTTGAATCCAAAGAAATCCATCTTTGCAGTTACAGAAGGTAAGTTATTGGGTTTTTTAGTTTCAAAACAAGGTATCAATATTGACCCTAAAAGTACTCAGGCTATAGCACATATTTCTATGCCTCACTCGAAGAAGACCATGCAGTCGTTTTTTGGGAAGATAAATTGTGTCTCCAGATTCATTCCTGGTTTCACTGAAATTCTCAGACCTCTTCAGAAAATGATTAAGAAAGATGCTGAATTCAAATGGTCTGCTGTAGAAAAGCAATCTTTTCATGATATACTAAAAGCTATTGCTGAAGCTCCTACCTTAATAAGCCCAGACTTCTCTAGACCATTTATTTTGTATACGTTTTCTTCTGACTCTTCATATGCCGCTGTTCTAATGCAGAAAAATCAGGAAAATAATGAAGCTCCCATTGCTTTTACCAGTTCTGGTTTGAATGGTGCAGAGCTGAACTATCCAAAAGTAGACAAACAAGCATTTGTTGTTTTTAAGTCAGTGAAACATTTCCGGCCTTATTTGCTGAAGTCTCATACCAAGGTCATTGTGCCATATTCTGTAGTTAGAAATCTTTTGGTGTAGAAGGACCTTGGTGAAAAACGAGCCCATTGGGTCACAGCACTTCAGGAGTATGACCTGGAAATCAAGCCTTTGAATATTGTCAGAGGACAGGGACTTTGTAAGTTGGCAGCTGGATCTCCAGACATCTCTGAATCTGATCTACACTTCTTTGGTGAACTTTCTTTATTCGAAAGGGAAGTTTTTCCAATCTCAGCCCCCTCTGATTCTTGGTACCATGATATTAAGTTTTTTCTATTTCATGGGAATGCTCTTGAACATTTAGATTCATGTAGCAAAAGGGCTTTGAGATTAATATCTACACCTTATCATGTGATTGATAATATTCTGTTCAAAAAGAATTTTGAAGGGGTTCTCCTTCGTTGTTTAGAAAAGAATGAAGCTGATAATGTGTTGTCTCAATTACATGCAGGACCAGCCGGGGGACACTTTGGCGAGGAAACCACTGCACATAAAGTACTCAAAGCTGGTTACTACTGGCCTACGTTGTTCAAATATGCATATGCCTTTGCTAGAAAATTTCAAGAGTGTCAGAGAGCTGGCAGCAGGCTTAAGAAAGCAGCACTACCACTCCAGCCTGTTATTATTGAAGTTCCATTTCAACAATGGGGCCTGGACATTGTTGGTCTAATTATGCCAGCTTCTTCACAGCAGCACAAATATATTCTGATAGCCACCGATTACTTCAATAGATGGGTTGAAGCCATCCCCTTGCGAGTGGTTAACTCAGAACAGGTGATATCTTTCCTTTACTCTTTTATTGTCACCAGATTTGGTGTTCCAGAATCTTTAATTTTCGACAATGCAACATATTTTTCTTCTATAAAGTTAACAGAATATGCATTGGAAAAGGGTATAAAGTTAAAGTATTCATCTAATTACTACCCTCGGGGTAACGGATTAGCTGAATCTTCCAATAAAAATTTAATCAAAATTCTGAAACGCACGGTGGTTAATCATCATAGAAATTGGCACAACGCCTTATCGAATGCCTTGTGGGCTGACAGAGTGACTCCCAAAGCTGCCATAGGTAATTCTCCTTTTTTTCTGGTATATGGTAAGGAATCTATCTTGCCTCCTCATCTTTTTTTACCCTCTCTACAGCTCTCCCAGTCAATACAGGAGACACCATGTTCTGCCATGGAACATCGAATCAATACCTTGCTTAAACTGGAAGAAGATAGAGAGTTGGCTAAAAAAAAGTTTGACCAACACCAAAAGACTGTGAAACCCTGGTTTGATCACAGAAAATCGGCCAGTAGGGAGTTGGAAGTAGGTGACCTAGTTCTGAAATGGGACAAGGAGCATGAAGACAGAGGAAAACATACTAAATTCCAATGCCTGTGGATGGGACCATTTATTATTACAGAAAAACTTGGTCCGAGCACGTTCAAGTTATAAACGCTAGAGGGGGACATCGAGAACCTTTTGGTAAATGGCCATCTGATCAAGAAATATTTCTGCTAATCCCCCTCAAGGGATTATCCTGTATATACCTTGTGTGGTGTGCTTGGTTTGTGGAATTTATTAGTTTGTTTATTTTACTTGTTTGCTGTGAATTTTTTTTCTCATACTCATTTGTTGTTTTATTTGCATATTGTTGAGTCTGATCAATTTATCAAACTTCAAACTGATGACCTTTCATCAAGTTCTGTAATTGATCTACAAACCATGCATGAAGATCTTACTATCCTGAAAATTGTCATATTGTTTTTACATTTTGAACAGTGAGCAGGTTTTCATCTTTCTAGAGTTTACCAGAAATTCTCAAATCATGTTAATATAAATCAATAATATGAGTCTCTACAAAGATTTTTCCAAAGGAATTAGGGCAGTATTTGTCGAGGTTATCCATTTAAGTATTTTACGCCATCCCTTCTCGTAAAGAGAATTGGACTTGCCTCCCCATCTGCTAAGACAATCTGACTACAGATTAAGTATAACTACATTCTTGCCATGGTTGGATTTGAATATTATCATAATAATCTGAAGGACTGAAGGTCTCATAACGAGGCGGTCTGTTCAGGATCATAGGTTTGCATTTAGTAACATTGTCATTTCTGGTCACCAAGCCTGGACAATGGCCCTTGGACAGAAAACTTTGAGGGATAAAAGGTCTCATTATGAGCCGGTTTATTTACTGTGGTGAAGATTGGTGACTGACATGGTTACTATCTGGTTACCAAGCCAAAATCATGGCCTTCAGAAGTATAAAAAAAAAAATATATGGTAACAGTTCAGCCTAGACAGAATTGTATATCTATAACTGGCAGATGGGATACTAGCTTTCTTTGGGCTTTGAAGCAACCCTGTCGAGGCTATAGACGCCTGCTGGCAACAGGAACATGCTTGTGGTATTGAGATTTTATTCTTTAAAACCAAGCCATTTACTATTTTACTTCTTTTTGGACTAATTTTTGTTAGAAACTTGATCTTCATCAAATAAATAATAAAAACTGCAAATTTCTGGTAATTTCTAGAGATGGGAAATTCATGAATCTGTTTAAGATGTTAAAATATTGATGTCTGTATGATGGCATACATGAAGGATCTAATTTCTTTGATTGCATGATTTCAGGTTAAGAAATAGAGATAACTGTTTCGCCTAGTCAGTCGCCATCTGTTGTGCCACTACCCAACAGCCTTAAAAAAACATATTTCATCAAACAAAATCTTATTTTGTGTTAATGAAATGTTGGAATTTCTCATTTCAAATCTAAAGAATTGACAGCTACTAAAATGGTGACATTTCGCGAGATACTGAATCGATGAAATTCTATGTTTTTTACAACCTTTGTGAACTATGGTTAATAGACATAAATCACTGCATTAAAATCATTACTTTGGGTGAATTTGTCTTTACAACTTAAGGGATAAGCTTTGCTTGTTATAAGTATTCACTTGAATATTAACTAATGCATATGTGTCATTGGTTTATTGTAAGTTTGACAAGGTCTTAGAACATCGAAGGCTTAATAATTTACGCAAACATGCCTTTTCCTAATTTCATTTTTACAAATCCCGAATCATATTTGCTCATACTATAAATTTTTAGTGTCGATTTTTATAATATGATCCATGTTATGAAGGTTTGATGTTGGGTTTCATGGTTATGTCGCGTCGTATGCTCGCCACCCTCGAAGGATTATATAGGCATACGGTAAGGTGTATGCATTAACGTCTAAGGTTTAATCCTCACAGTCATTTCGATCTATGTCATCACCTCCGAATTCAATCCACCTGCTGCAAAGTTGATATGGTATTATTGCACTTGTACGTAACTCTGTCAATCACATTCACTTGCCAGTACGAGCTCAGCATCGTGGCCCCCTGTGCATTGGACACCTGCAATTCATTTACGGTATGATTGTATGTCGAGTACTCCGAATAAATAATGGTAACATGAGTTCATATGGAGTCTTCGCCATCAGTTCCTTTATCACTTGATTACCACTCTGCGTGGTTATTCCCCCTCCCCCATACCGAGTTTACAGCGGTCTTGTCTGGTTTTGTTCATGGCACAGTTTGTTTATGAGAACCCTGGGTTCCATTGCTTATGTGTGTTGTTCAGTTTTCACCAGCTCGCTGTCGTGTTTCGATTTGTGGTGCCTTTTCTGTGTACAATTTCATGCATTTGCACAGGCAGTCATGGCTCCTGTGGCCAAAGTTGAACCCAGCGACATGAAACTCCTCGATTCAAACCCTGAACTCTCAACTAAGATTGAAACAGTCAGATGGTTTCCATTCATTCGCAAGTTCACGGATTCGAACCCGGAGGTGATGAGGTTGTTTGCTTTGTCATTGGACGATTCTCGGGTTAAGATAGCTGATCTCCAATTTAGGGTTGATGAGCATTTAGTTGTTCTTGCTACTGGTTTGCCATTGACAGGAGAACGTTGGTTCAAATATAAGAGGATGGAGATCACGGAATGGAGGCAGATGATGAAGAATCTGTGCCAAGATGTTTCTTTTCGAACCGGTGTACCAAGGAAATGCTTCAAGAAAGATTGGCGACCTGTCCTCAATGTTATCCATAGGTACGTGACCTGCGAAGGTCGTCTCTCCTCTGCTTATATCTATCACCTTCGGTTGATGGCTATGTTTATCGGTTTTCCTCTTAATTTGCCTCACTATCTAGTTCAGAGTATGTTTAAAACGTCTTTGGCCATTAAAAGGGGGCCGAAGAACATTAGTCACAGCCTGTTTCATCACGGCCTGGTGAGGATATTAATAGAGAAAGAATTTTCTAAGCATAATCGGTCATGGGATGAGTTTATTGAGTCGAATGGTTTCTTGGCCTTCTGTCATTGTCAGTTTGACTGCCCTAAAGAATGTGTAAGGCATCAAGAGCCTAATCAAGTTTCGGTTTCACCTGTGCGCGAGCCTGTGTCAAACCCTAATGGCCGTATGAACCCCAGCGTTTGTAATGACTCTGTTCCCACTCCTGTGAGTAGTCCCGGTACTCCTCTGCCTTCTAAGTGCATGAGGAGGTCTTCAAATATATCGCCAGTTACACCAAAACGTAATGTTGATACCTGCAATTAGATAGGCAAAAGACCGAATGCTAAGGTTATTGGGAGGTTTACAAGGAGTATGTTAACCAAGGGTAATGTTGTTAAGCCTCCTGTGAGAAATAATGTTGATATTGAAACAGTCGTGATTGATGATGAGGAAGAGAATCCTGTTTTGCCTGATGATGGTCATGACTTTGAGCATGAGTCTACCCTGAACCCTGCAGATAATAGTCCCCATGAGTCTGATAAGAATCTTCAGGTTGACCCTGTGATCGATTCCCCGGTTAAGGACAAATCTATAGAAGCGAATTTACCTGGGTTCTATCGAACTAGTGAAATGGTTCACCCGTTATTTGTTAACTGGTTGTTGGATAAAATTCATAGATTGGAGGAAGAAGTGATAGACATGGCAGCACATTGTGGTGACATAAAAGCTGAGAATTTGAGGATGAAAGAGAAAGTTGATTCAGATGACAAATGTGTGTTGCGTTTGAAGAAGCATAAAAACAGGTTGATTCGTAGAATCCTGAAACTCCAAAATGAGAATCATAAGAATGAGGAAAAGGTCCGTGAGTTAAATGCGTAGGTTACCTTGATGCAATTCAAAGGGCATTTGCAAAACCCGGCAAATGGTGTAAATATTCAGGTGTTTAATGCTCCCATAAAATTATAATGTTTCGGGCATACTTACTATTGGTTTCAAGTTTGAAGTTATAATCAAGTGATAATCGAGTTGTTTTTGTTACAGCTATTGGTGTGTATTGATTTTTGCATTATTTAGTTTATTTTATTTCACTTTTGTGTGTGTTCTAATTATATTTCTTTTCTGTGTAGTATCGCAGGTAATGTTGTAGATGCTCTTTCTCGTATTTTGAAAGATCGCTTACTTTCTGGACGATCCCTAGATAATCGGGAACAAATCGATTGGCAATCCTATTTCCCAGGTGTCAATATATCATTAGTGTTTTTGTCGTTTTTTATTTTTCTCTATCAGTTGAATCTCTCCAATTTCAAGACATTATTACGTATATTAAAAATGACATATTTCATTTGTCATTTTTGATGAGATTGGTTGAGATTTAGATTAGATAGTTTCCAGTTTTGTAGAACTATCTCCATGTGAGATTTGAGGTATTTAAAAGAGACATTTTTGTACTGGGAAGGGGGATCGATAGTGGTAAAAAGGGACATGACAAGATCACTGTTATTTTTCCTGTGACTTCAGACAATTTTTTGTCAGCAGCTACAGCACTTTTAACTGGTGATATTTATATATATATTCACAGTATTTATGCTATGCGAATGTGTTTATGATATCTTCTGATCTTGTCACTTTTTCTACAGTATTTATGTTTGTCATGATTTCTTTAATGAATTATGCAAATACATCGTGTATAATTGTCGACTTATGCTGGTTTTGATTTGCTGATATATATTGTCATGTTATAAATTTGGTGTTGTCATCAATAAATATATGTGATTTACGTGTTTACTGTGTGATCTTGTTTAAATTCTGAATTTCCTCTGAATATTTTCAAGACCATTAGCACAGTAGCCTTATTGGAAATTTGATTCCAGGTTAATGTTCTTCCACGCTCCTGATCAAGATAGGATTTAAGTAGATAATTTTCTTTTAATTATTTTATTGAAAATCCATTGAATCAGATTTCTATATTTATACCACTGTTAAAATTATTTTCTAAGTTTGTGATTAGTGTACATGTGTTTATAATGTATTCCTTATGTAATCTATTGAGCATGTTAATATCAGTTAACTATTTATTCTTGTATTAACTGATTGAGTAGATTAATTTTCAGTAATTAATTTTGTAGTATATTAATTAACTAGCAATTAGATCTGTTAGTTTTATTTGTACATTCGTAGGTATAGCATAGATCTAATTAACAAACAGTAGTTTATTTTTTCTTTTGGAGGTCTTCTCCTGTAACTAGGAATAATTTAGGAAAGGCAACGGGGCCTTAATCCCATCAGGGACAGCTACTTAAACGACTGAGAGCATCTCAAAAACTCTTGGATCGGGTTGTCTCTTGGTTGACACTTGTGCCATTTCGGCCTGTCAACATCCCCTTTCTCTAAAACTTTACTAACTATAAAGGGACCGTACCACATAGATTCAAACTTCCCCTTCCCTAGCTTGTTATGTCTTTGATCATAAGTCAGAACCATGTCACATTCATTAAATACACGAGGTTGAACAGACTTATCATACTGAGCCTTAACACATTTTTTGTGTGACTCATTAGCCAAAGCAGTATCTCTTCTATTTTCATCAAGGTTTGTTAAGTACAAAAAATTTTCTTCTTCGGCAAAAGTGTTCGGGAGAAATTCTACTCTAAGTTTGAGTGATGAGATTTGACATTTTATAGGAAGGATAGATTATAGTCCATAAACCAACTGAAAATGTTTGAAACCAGTTGTTATTTTAACTAGAGTCCTATAAGCCCACAGTGCGGAAAACAGAGTCAAATTACAGTTGGATTTGTTATCTCCAACCATCCTACGTAGCATAGTTTTCAAAACTTTGTTAATGGCCTCAACCTAAGCATTAGCCTGCAGGTAATACGGTGATGATTTTTCATGCTGAAAACCCAACTTAGCACTCAACTCAACCATCATCTGATTGTGGAAATGAGATCTGTGGTCAGTGACTATGGCTTGCAAAACTCCAAACCTATTTATCACATGATTAAACAAAAAGGGGGTGGCAGTCTTGCCATCGTCTGCATATGTAGGCATTTCCTCAACCCATTTCGTAAAGTAATCAATGACTATGATGATGTAACCATGCCCCCTGGATGAGGTAGGATTACAATGCATGAAATCAATACCCCCTTTGGTGAAAGGGCCAACAACAATGACAGGGTGCAAAGGAGTAGGGTGAGTGCACTTTTTAGGATAAAAGAGTTGACAAGGTGGGCATTTCTTAACTACCTCATGACAATATTTGAATAATGAGGGCCAAAAATGCCCTGTTCGAAGGATTTTCTGAGCTATCACCATCCCAAAAAGATGACCACCACATGCTCCAGAGTGGAAATCATTCAAAACTTGTTCAACATCTTCGTGTGTAAGACATCGTCGAATAATGGAGTCAATACCACGTCAATACAACGTATCATTTAAAATGAGATAATACATTGCATGGTGACAGATGCGATGATGATCGTCACGAGACATGTGAGGATTAAATCTCTGGGTCTGGAGATAAATGATCAAATATCCATACCATGAGTCATTTTTGCTGATCAGGAACAAAAATTCATCTAGAAATGAATCATTTCACTCAGCTTCCATTAGAGCACAAGGAAGGTCGCACATTAACTCCACAAAAACCAAGGAATTCTTCGAAGTAGCCTTAGCGAGCTCAAGATTTTATTCTTGTAAGATGACTATCCAATGGGAATACTTGACCCCTAGTACTTGACGAGTCAAAATGTAATACATGGGTTTTTGATCCGCGAGAACAGTTGTGGTGCGTAGTAATATGTAGTGACAAAAAAATTTCACGGCAATGACCGTAGCCAGAGCTAGCTTCTCCACACACAAGCAATGAGTTTCAGAGTCGAGAAGACTCTTACTTAGGTAATAAATCATGTGTTCTTGGTCATTGGGATCTTCCTACACTAGATCCATACCAATAGTAGTAGTGGAGGAAACAACATACATCAGGAATTCTTTTGAGTAATTTGGGGGGTGCAACATCGGTGAATGTGTTAGAGCGTGTTTCAAATTATCAAAAGATCTTTGGGCTTGGTCATCCAAAAAGAACGAAGTGTGCTTCTTAAGGAGACGTAAATAGCAATGCATTTTTTCTATTAAGTTGCATATGAAACGGTGAAGAAAGTTTGCTTTCCCCTGCAAACTTTGGATTTCAGTGATATTAGTCGGGGCGGGTAATCCCAAGATAGAAGCAATTTTCAAAGGATCTATCCGGATGCCAACTTTGGAAACCACAAAGCCAAGAAGAAGTCAAGTATCAACACAAAAGACACATTTATGTGGATTAAGCCGAATATTATAAGGAAAAAACCTAAGGAAAATGTCCCTAAGATTCCCTAGGTGGTCCTCCCATTGTTGTGAATGAGCAGGGAGATCATCCAAATATGGATCCATGATGTGCTTAATATTGTGAAAATCATAGGACATGGCACACTAGAATGTAGATCCAAATTTTTTTAAACCAAAGGGAAAATTTCAATATGCAAAGGTTCCCCACGGAAAAATGAATTTCGTTTTACGTTGATCGGTGGGTAGAATTTCTATCTGATTGTAGCCAGAAAATCCATCCATAAAAGAGAATATGATGCTCCCAGCACAATTAACAATGATTTGATCATTGTGTGGAGTAGGGAAATTTTCCTTGGGAAAAGGCTTATTTATATTTTAGAAATCGATACAAACCCTAATAGTGGCCTGGTTCTTAGCTACAGGGACAATATTAGACACCCATTATGTCAGTGGTACGGGATAAATAAACCATGCTTTCAAAAGTTTCTCTACTTTAGATTTAATAGTCGCAGCCTTCCTAGGATAAAATTGACATAGTTTTTGTCATGTTGGCCTGGCCATGGCATAAGTTTTAATATCATGTACAATGATGGACAAATAAATCCCAGACATTGCTTCGTACGTCTAAGAAAAAACATCTCAGAACTCTTTGAATAGATCTCTATAACTTTCAATTTCTTCTATCGAATAGTTATGGCCTACATGAACATGCTCAATAGTTCCAAGCTTGACTGATATGTCAATAGGGGTTGTCGGAGTGATGTTGCAAAGGTTTCCCTCGAAGGTTGAATCCTTCAACATACCTACCCCAACCGATTGATAAGGCAGAGAGGATTGACCTAGCATAGGGATTTTATTTCCAATGGGGGTAGTAACATATGGTGAACAAAAATCGAGTTTATAGATGGTCACGATCATCCCTAAATGAGGGAATTGGAGAGTCCAAAAAACTGTCGAGGCGACAGTCGTCATAGCATAGAACCAGTTTCTCCCCAATATCATATTGTAATCCAATAGAGAATCGACTACTTCCACTTGAATGAAAACATTCTTTCCCCCAAGCTCGACTGAAAGGGTCGGTAACAGACCATGAGGTTGGAAACCTTGTCCATTGAAATATTTCAAGGTTTTGGGTGACTTGATAATTTCGGGAGAACCGATGGCTCTCCAACAAGTCACAGAAAATACTGAGGTGGAGGCTCCTTCGTCCAAAATGGTCTTATGGACCTTTCTCCCAACTACTCTGGTCGTGATTTGAAATGCAATATGGTGAGGTAATTTGAACTTGTGATTCTCCACATTAAAATGAATTAAATTGGTGTTTCCAGGGTCTAATACCCCCAATGTCGTCAACAATGTTTTGCACTATGTAGGACAACTTTGGAGTACCTCCATGGTAGACATCATGCAAGGTGCTTGAGCCAAATATTCAACAACGTAGTAAAATTGTGCAACTCGAGCATTTGGATTAAAAACAAACTTCTTGAGGGTACTCTTGGGTGGGCACAAAGTCAAGTCAATATTAGGTTTCTCGATTGTAAGAGGACCATTAGACGAAGACCAAGGAGAACTAGTGGAAGGAGCTTTCTCAGGAGAATGATTTTCGTCCTTCTTCTCTGCAGATTTGTCATATGACTGACTACGAATAGTCAAACTAATAGTTTTTGAGGACATCATTCTGATTTATTTCGTAGAATTAGAGGTTCCTTTAGAAGACATATGATCTATCAATTTTTGTTTAGACATAAAGGGGTCAGTAAGCACCACTAGTGTAGGGTTAATTTTCAAAAGTTTACTAATATCTTCACGATGAGGGAATTCCTTCATGAAGTGGTCACCACAACACAATAGGTAGGGATACTTAGCCTTCCTGTTGACTTTATTGTCATTCTCTAGGGTCGTAGTATTGGGGTTCTCCTATTGGTTTCTGTGCTTCTTACATTTTCCTTTTCCTTTTTTATTATTACCGGTTGTCTGTATACTTTGAATAGCATTCACCTCGGCAGAAACCATAGGATTAAAAGGAGTAGTAGTAGAAGTACTATGTTGCTTGGAAGGCTTAGCTATTGACGAGGGCTAGATTGAACCGATAACCCCATCAACAGGAGTTTATGTAGGTAGCTTGGTAGGGTCTGTGTTGGGATGAAGAGCTTGAGGGATTAAGTCATACATAGTTTCAGACTGGGAATAAACCAATCCCATATACTGACCATGACCGATAGCTTCCTATTCAGTAACAGCACCACCCATAGCCACATCTCAGGCAATGGGAGGCAACAACGATTTCGTGAACCAATCAACCAATAATTGGTCTAGAATAGGAGCTTTAATAAGCCTTCGTCATCTCCTACACTCATGAATATGATCAAATATATGTTTGGAAGTATTTTGACGAAGTGATGTCAACATATCCGTACCAATTTCATAATGGATGGGAAGTTTGAAACAAGTAATAAAAATTGTTGCCAATGAATTAAAATCCACAAGTGTTGCAGAAGTTCAATGTACCACTTTGCAGCCATACCAGTCAAAGTTCGTTGGAAGAGCCTCAAATGAACTGAATCATCCATCAAGAACTTGGAAGAACACCATAGATGGAAAGTCATAACATGGTTTTGGGATATTCTCCCTACTTCCCATCAAATTTCGGGATATCTGATGGTAATTTTACTTGAATTGTAGGCCACGAACGGTTATGATGGATGGGACCATTAATCAACTTGGATAGATCAGGAAAGTCCAAATTTTCAAAAAAAGGGATTTGTCGATTAGGTTGTAAATACAGGCAATACTGATATGGAATATGTATACCATTAGGACCATAGGTAGATTGATACACTAGATATTGTGGATTTGTAATCGCAAACGATCCTCCCGAAGATCCGCTAGATGGAGGTGGGCCTTCGGGAGGATGGTTTCCTCTAGGTGATGGTGGTGGTCCTCCACCAGATGGGCCTCCAAAAGGTGGGCCCCCAGAAGGTGGACCCCCAGAAGGTGGACCCCCAGAAGGTGGTCCCCCAGGAGGTGGTCCTTCAGGTGGTGCCCCCCAAAAGGTCACCCACTAGAAGGTGGTGGTCCTCTAGGAGGTGGTCCAGAAGAGGAAGGTCCACCAGGTGGTGGTCCACCATAGGGTGTGCCTCCACTAGGTGGGCCTCTACCAGGTGAGCCTTCGCCAAGTGGGCCTCCACTAGGTGGGCCTCCGCTAGGTGGCCCTCCACCAAGTGGCCCTCCAAAAGGTGGGTCACCATAACCTCCAGTAGTATTGATAGGTATTCCTCCAAGAATAGGCATATATGACCAATTGGGTTGTCCCCATGGTGTAAACATATTTTCATGGTAAGGCATATCGAGATATATCATTCATGTAGATGTAGGTTGAAATTTAGCATTACTTATGGATGGTATATTTCCTAGGTGAGTGTATCCCCAAGAAGGTTGATTAACGAGGGGTTGTGCCCCTAAGGGTTTCCTTGTACTAGAAGGGGGGGTAACCTCTTTTGATTTCCTAGAAGGAATTACAACTGGTAAATATCCTACAGTAGGGGTATGTCTTATACTGGATGTGACTCCACTAACTACTGATGCGACTTGATCTGGGGTTACCCCCTAGTGGTAGGCGATACGGGATAGCCAGAAGAAGATCCAGGATTTGAACTATAGTAATAGGGTTGGACGGTTGGTATGGAGTAGGAACTATTGATCCTCGATCTGGTGATGTTAAACTGGGATTTACTTGAGACATCAAGAGTGGATGGTATCCAAAAGGGGTTGATTCTGAAAGACGGGCTAAAAGAGATGACACATGCTCCCAATGAGGAAGAGGCAAAGAAGTGATGTTTGTAAGGTTCTCTTGAAAATTATGTAAACAATCCATAGTCAGCTGGAGCCTTCTATACATTTCCTCATTCAATGGAGGGTTAAAAAAGGACGGTCTAGTAATCCCAAATTCAAAAATTGCTTAACCCATAGAAGTTATCCAAAAAGGAGCATTAAGGCCATATTATTTCCCCTCGGTATCATCAGATGGTAAATCACCAACCCAATTTGATGAACCAACATGACCTTCCATTGGAAAATGAAAGGCAATATCATCCATAGGAGGCTGTTCAACCAAGGGATTATCATATGTAGTGAATTCTTCCCCCACTTCCACACCTGGATTCTCTTCCATGTGAGAATCAGTTTTGGCTCCCTGGTCTATGGATTCCATTGCTATTTCTCCTGCAATAGTAGTAAGTTCAATTGGAAACCCTTGAACTCTTCTAGATCATCTCAAAGGAAACTCAATCAGATTTTTGGTCACTAAACGCCTAACCTAGGGTTTGAAAACTAGAAAAACACGCAAAACCTCTCCTACACAAGCTAAAGGTCACAAGAAAACTTAGGTGACAAGAGGGGCTGATAAAAGTCAATTCCTCATTAGAATTGTCAATTATTTGCAACTCGTGATATACCGCAGGTTCCAATAGTAAAGCGCGACAAGGAGGATTGGGACCATACCCTTTCCTGAATACCTGATTACCTGGACGATACATGTGTAGTAGTCTCCCCAAGTGATGTTCTCAGTGTATTGCACTGACAAGAAAGCCAAAAGGTTTTTCTCATATGGTTTAGGGAATCCTAGAATGGTCTCCTGATATACGCAAGGTACATGGGAGCTCAAATCCGTGTTAGTGTTGTCTAATGCACAAACGTTCAAAAGGGGCCTTTCGATATACAATCGAGTACGTGAAGTTCCTTTCTATATACCTCAAGGCTACATGAAAGTTCATTAGATATACCGACGATACGTGTAAGAACCACACAGTTCCCGGGATGCAATGCAGGCAATTGAACGACAAATCCTATGTTTAAAGACGTCGGAACATGTCTCTATTCTATCACTCAAGTTACTAAAAAATTTTAACCTATAGCTACCGTTAATTTTATCTTCAAAAATTAGGTGAATGCATGAAGTGTGGACAGAAAAGTAAAACCATGCAGCATGATATGCAAATTTTTCACTTTACCATTCAAATTATTCCCTACTTACAAGAAGGAGAGAGTGTTTTAATTTTGTTTCAAAAATTAAAAAATTCCCAAACAGTCACAATGAACTTGTTTTTTTTAAATGCAAACAAGCAATTCTAAATTGATCTTTGAAAGTAAGAATGAAGTGAGATCTATTTTCCCAAAAAGAAAGACACTAGCACTAAATGGTACACTAAGCACTTTTTAACATTCTTCAAAAAATGACAAGATCTAACTTATAACTGTGATATTTTTTTTTACGAGATAAGAGCATAGAAAAGAAAAAGAATTACATGGATGTCTGAAAGCTTGTGAAGCTAATCATGGCTCCGATGATTCGTCTTTAAATACAATTATGATCAAATCTCACAAATTTTTATTTGAATCAAAAGAAAAAAACAATATTTCATAAACTTACGAAGAACAAAAACCAAAAAACCAAAAGGAAAAGCTTCCTTTTTAGTTTGATCAGGCAGTAAAAAGAGATCTAACTATACTGACTTCCAAGCACTCCTTTTAAAAACCAAAACCAAGCATACAAGCAGCTAAACATATGGATGCAGCCTAGCTCTTTGAACCAAAGCAACATAAGAATTTACCACTTTCAGACTTTGAATTCAACGATCCAGATCTCAAAAATAAACCCCAAAAAACACACAGAACAGAAAGCAAACTCAACTAAGCTTTGAAATCACAGGGGTGTTAAAACCCTACCTGGCACCTCTTGCAGAAGGTGTGTGATAGAGCGTTACCGCTTGGGCACCACCTTTTGTCCACTATGACAAAATGGTGGCACCACTTAATGTCTACTAATCAAGCGCAGTTGCACCACCAAATGTCCTCTCTGAATGTGCGATGACAATTGTAGATGTCAAAACAGAAAAAGGAGAAAAAGAGAAAGTTAAGTGTTGAAACACTGGCATCAAATCATCAAACTAATAGGAAAATTAAGTACATATGAAGGATATTGGCTTGATGCATTATTTCTTAGGGTTAGAGGTTTGGCAAAGACCAGTGAATATTTTCATTGGGTAGGGTAAGTATGTAATCGAGATATTGAAGCCTGATTCTGGATGGAGGATTGTAGGACCATGGACACTCCTATTATAACTACTCTGTAGAAGGCCACTACTTTAGATTCAAATATTTTATATCCCATGTTGTGCATACAGTTGTTAGGTTCCTTGATGTATGTATTCAACACTAGGCCAGATATATGTTTTGCAGTGAACAACTTGATCTAGTTCATAGTGGAGTCAAGGTAGGAGCATTGGGTAGTAGTAAAAAATGTGCTCAAATACTTGAGGGACATTGTGGAATATGGACTGAGATATCTTAAATATATTGAAGTGAAGTTGCATGGGTATATAGACTCAAATTGGGTAGGAATTGCATCATATAGGAAGAGCACCTCAAGGTGTTACTTAAGCTTGCGATCAGTGTTGATATCTTGGTTCATCCAAAATAAGACTTATATGGAAATCAGTTCAAAATATGAAGAGTATATGTCAACGAGTATATCTAGTTGTGAGGTTATCTTAATTCAAAATTTTCTTGCAGTTTTATTTGATCAGGAGTTGGATCCCATGCTGATTTACTATGATAATCAGAGTTGTTTCAAACTCTCTAAGAATCTAGTCTTTCTTAACGAATCCAAGCATATTGAGATCAGGTATCACTTCATTCAAGACGAGATTCAAGAGGGAGTAGTGAAGCTCTTGTATGTACCTACAGATAAGCATGTTGCAGATATTTTGACCAAGCCCTTAGAAAAAGGGAAGTTTGAAGCTTTCGAAGACAAAATTGGATTGGTACAAAATTCCTTCCTCGCTAAGACGAAGTTTTGATTTTTTGAAGCTCAAATAGGGAATTCTGCATAGGTTAGGTGTCAAACATGCATGAATTCATCTAATTCAATCTATTTTGTTATTCACTTTATTTATAAAGTGAAAGTATTTTAACTAGATGTTGAGACTAATAAAGTCCATTTTAATGCATTAGTGATTTAGACTAAAATTGATCGTTGATCTCACTATGAGATTAGGTTATTGGTATATTAGAGTTTTGGCTGAAATAAAAAAGCAATTCAAGGTAGAGGGAAAAGATAGATCCATTCTTCATGACAATAGTTTTGTCTAAAGGTTAAATTTTGTAACAAAATGGAGACAAGGGTTCTTGTGCAAGGACCAACAAAGGTGGTCATTGCAGTTTAGTGTGCTGGAATTTTCAATCCCTCGAAGGAGAAGGTATCAAATGAAGCACAACCTAGACTTTTGTATAGTGAAGAGGGTTAATTCTAGGGATAAACTATGGATTATTCCATTCATTCATGATATTGTAACATATATTCATCACACGTGCTTAACCATACATATAACAAAGTTACGCAATAGGTATAAAGCAAAGAATATGAAACTCCATGCATCATATACACATAAAATTTAAGGGGGTCAATAATATTCATTCATATTAAAAAGTATATATATGGTACAATGCTATGATATGGAATTGTCTCTACATCCTCAATTGACAATCCATGGAATGACGTATCATGGATCTAAATACATTATCATAATCCACAATCCCATGACCCAATTACCTAACCTAGAACTTAGACACAACTAAAAGAATGTCCTCAACCATAGATTTTATCTTTTATTTATCCTTCAATCCACTATTATTTCTTCTCCGCCTCCTTCTTGCTAGGTTTCCTTGTGTTCTTTATATAGTTGCGGTAGTGGAACCAAAACATTTTCGGTCATTAACTATTTCCCATAGCCTCTACGTTATTTTCATGAAGTCTTCTGCAATTATGTTCTTGTACAAAAATGAAGGATCCAACAAGCCCTAACCATAAGTGTTGACTCAACCTCAACTAAACTTTTCTTCGTTCCCTAAGCTTGTGCATGTTCTGGTGTTGAATTTTTAAACGAAGGATCCACCGACTACTTCAAACAAAATTCATCTTCTTTTCATCAAGATATTTATCGGGTAGAACTCATTTAGCTTCAGTATCAGGAAGACTTGTAACACATCCTATGTATGCAATAGTTTGATATTGACATTACTTTTAGGCGATGTTTCTCAACTCTTGGTTATGCCATTATAGAAATCAAGGCAAGTTAGTAAAGCTTGGTCTTTAAAATTTTCATCCCTACCTTCTCGGTGTCATCATGCTCAAAAAAACATCAAACTCTTTTTCAACAAAAGACCAAACTCCTTGGGAAAGAAATGAATATATATCATTTTTACAAGCATCAAGGGGACTAACAAATTGACACTTTACACAAGCACCAGGGATATCTCCTATCGAAGTAGCAAAAATGTGGCTCTCGGGTTGTATTTTTGTCGCCTTCCATGTAGGCCATGAAACTGTATCTTTAATTTTGCTAGTAGTTCTCATGTAGGGAACATATCGGGTCTAGTGCTCGAGAAAGTTTGCACAGACATCTATTTTGATGAGTTGATCAAACTTTGCTGGAGAAATTTGTGCAAAGGATTTTAAGCAGAAAATAATTTACTTCTCGAACGAATCAACAATGAGGTTCCAAAGGGGCACCAGGTTACTATTTGCAGGAAGGATAAATAAATTTGGGATTATTTCAGGATAGAGGTCCCCATTTTAAAGGATATAGGAAACCAATCAGCGTTTGGGGACTTTCTTCCTCATATATATTTCCAAGAGATGATAGGAAAACATAATGTTGGGATGTATACTGGGAAACTGAAAATTTCTTTGGCTTATAACAATACCAGATATCTAATAGTTTCCAAGAGTTTGACCATAACCCTTCTTGAGTATCTAATAGTTTCTGAGACTTTGACCATGTCCCTACTCAAGTGGATTTTCTCCACAATATATCATATCCCCTGTCATCCTAAGTCATTTATTATGAGTAAATAGTTTGGGGAGTTTTAACTGTTGTTTCCTATGAAGATACAACAATACTCCATGTTGCTAGAAAATCGCACATCTTGCTTGTTATCACTCCAGGAAACTCCTCTAGGTTGTAGCTCGAGGATTCCTGGTAACTTAAACTATTTTTTGGGTTTTTCTAAATTGGATCAAGCTGGATAACCTATATAACCTCTCACTCTCAATACATGCATGAAGCTCACTCAATCATAAGGCTTTTAGTTACAACTTGTTCAGTAGTTTGACAAAAAGATGCAGGGATGGAGAACTCACCAGGATGGAAAACTTACACACATAACACATGCATATAAATGGCTAAATCCTGCTAAGGATGGTGTTTATAAATCAAATATCACTAAATAACCAATAGGATGACAGCTATCGGCCCTTTAATAAATTTGAAAATTACCTAAATGCACATTCAGGCAATAAACACAGTAAAGAAAGAGATGGCTGAACAAATCACAACAAAAGAGCTTATACTTAGAATACACCATATGAGACACTTGATAATGGAACAAGCTCATAAATCCCCAGAGTCGAACCTTTATTAATCAAAAAATCATGGGCTTTATAGCCTCTTACAAAATTTACAAATCCTGAAAGTTCAATCTGTTTACACAAAAATAATTGAAAGGAATAGTTTTTCCATATTAGGGCTTCAAACCCTTGCTAACTGTTTGTTTATCTACCGCAAAGATCTACTTCACTGAGTGAATTTCAAATAACTGAAATGGTAGCTGATAATCACCACTGAGGGTTTACTGTGAAGTTCCCGCCAACAACCAGTATTTATGCGTTTACTGAAGTGATTTTCCTCATTTAATCCGCTGGATTTTCTCCATCTCGTCGCCACATTTTCGGTGCTACAAGTCTCTATTTTCCCACAGTTTACTGCCGCAGTCACTGATCAGAAGCTTTCTTCTATCACATCAGCAACCCAAATTTGAATATTGCCACAGTTTCGCCGCTCCAAGTCCCAACGTTTCCACAGATTACCAACTTACCGCCACCATCGCCGATCGGGGCTTTTTCTTTTAGCTCATCGGCACTCTAAGTCTCTATTCTTCCACTCCCCACCTTTAGCTCATGAAATTTTCTACATCGGTGATAGGAATCTGTTTCCTCTATCCCATCGGCACTCCAAGCCTGAATGTTTGCCGTAGTTGTGGCTCCTTAATGGACTATTGTGCCGATGATTAGTCTGTAGTTCTTCCGACCGCCGCAAAGCTGCTTGGTTCTAAACTCTTCGATGATTAGTCTTTAGTTCCTTTGATCGCCGATGATTTTTTGTTACAGTTAAACCAGTAGTCAATTATATCGTCTTCCCTTGCGGCTCCTTAGAGGACTAATTCGTCGGTGATTAGTCTTTAGACCCTCCGATCGCCGATGTGTTCATCTATAGTCGCGCTATTAGAATGTTTCTTGTCATCGATCGGAAGCCATATTCAATTTGCTTCCCATCGTTGTGGCTCCCTAGGGAGCTAGCTCGCTGATCGTTAGTCCCTTAAAGTTTCGACACTGACACTATGGAAACCTTTAGCTTTACCTCGCCGCTTCTTAATCCTTAGTTCTTTTGATCTGATTTCATCGCTATCAGAGGTCATTGGAAGTCTATATCAAAATGCTTAGTCACTATATCCTCCACTGTTGCGGTGCCTTCGAGAACTAATTCACCGATTTGTTAAAGTTTTTGAGTCCTGAACTGATTTCATCTGCGATCGAAACTCAAAACCTCTCTCCATCGGAACTCTTAGTCTGTATTTCCCTTGTCGTTGCGGCGCCTTTGAGAACTATCTCACTGATCTGAAGTCTTCACAACTTCTGATTGATGTTTGAAAAATGTTTTGATGGTGTAAACAGTTTCAGCAATACACCTATCTGTCGAAGAGGTCTTCCACCTGCTATTTATCTTCCATCCTTCGGTGGCTAGTGAGATGTTTGATCCTCGCCCAAGCCACCGAAACCACAACTTTGTGAAATTTGCATCAAAAAATAGAGGTCTTCAAAACTGTTAGTGATCTTCATATCCTTCATTGCATCATTTAAATTCTTCATACTGTCAAAAATAAATTTATTTTATTTGGGAGATAACATCTGGCTCCTACTCGGGGATGGCAACCTCCCTGTGAGGTCCCAAGAACCCCAGACCAAAATACCTTTCATGAAAAAGAATAATTAAAGCTATCTTCTAGTGTTCCATTGGGCATGGAGTCATTTGTCTTCTATAACTGATCCGCTACACCCTGCCTGTAGCCTGCTTTGCTTATTCATGAAAACTACTGAAAATGACCTAGCTGCTCATATTAAGAGCTTATTTTCCTATCTAATTCTACTCCTAATTCTAATCAATAGATCCTTCTTATCATGTGACATCATGCTTCCAATGAAGCTAGGTCAGAAGCTGATCTGCTGAACTTATCCCTGATCTTGACCCAAAATATAAATGAAACCCTAGCATGCAGCAATGTAGTTTTGAAGGGTGACGGAACGAGCCATCTTCCAACAAAAATATTTTGATATCTGCGCTGCTTATAATTTCTAGATAGTCTGCAACAGGGTCATAAAAACCAACAAGAAATACATTTTTATGTTGTTGATCCTTTCCTTCACTGATGTCAATGTTGAATGTGGACTGATCAACCTTTGTCTAGTAAAAATGCAAGCTCAACAGTTGATCTAAATCTTTCTGCTCCTCTTCACATAATCTGAATTCATCATGATGATAAGCTGGCTTATCACAACTAACAATTTCCTCTTCCAGAATAATATCTTTGTAGGATATACCAAAACTAAAAAGATCCGTATTAGACCTTTGAGCGGAAGATTCATAACAAGCATTTATCACAACATTCACACCTTTTTTATCATCTCTCTGCTGAAAAGAGGAACTAGATGAATTTTGCATAAACAATAAGTCTTCACAAATTTTAACCTCTTCTTCCTCATCACTGTATTTGTGGGATATAGGAGCGTCAAGATAAGATCCTAATGACAGAAATGAAGGCTCTTGTATAGGAGTATCAACAATAAAATTTTGAAACAGATCTGGAAAAATATTACCTATTTCCTTGTCATGATTTGAAGCCACATGTTCATAAGGAGAAGGAATATCTTCTTGATGTTCTACCTGGAGATTAGATAGTCCCTGGAAATATTGCTCCTCTTGGTTACTGCAACGTTCCTTGATTTGCAAATATAGAAACTGTGAGCTAGTCTAACTGATTTCAATGATCATTTGACCAGCAGAAAGCTGATAATTTCCATGTGTAGTTAAAGAAATCAATTCCTGAGATTCTCCACAATCATATTTAACGATGGTAGGAAAACCTTCAACTCCTTTGTAATTCGTTTCTAGTTTATGTTTATGGGAAAGTACCTCATTGTGAAAATCATAAGAGAGATGAGGTAGCTCTTGAGGGAGATATTCTTCTATATTGACCTTTTCATCCTGAGAATGTAACTTATATTCTTCACAACAATTATCGAATGCAAACTCATCTGAATAGTACCTTTTACAGTGCTTAGTGAATGCTCGGTGAAAATCTTTCAATGATTAAATACTGGAAGGAGGAAAAGAAAAATACCACTGTCGAGCATCACCATATAATGAATACATGAACATATTCATATGAACGTCTTCATGTTGCTGATCTAATATATCCACGCATTTGTTAAACTTGAGGAGGTGTTCTGCAGGATTGTCTTCTTCCTCCTCCTTGAACACAAGTAAAAAATCTCCCCATTTGGACATATCAGGCACTGGATGTGGGAAACCAGGAACGGAAGAGAAGTCAAGAGGTGCAAACCTCCGAGCCAAAAAAGTAGCAAATGCTTTTTACATCTTGATATTATGGAGTCACCACTAAATTCGTCTTTCATGGAGTCATCGGGGATGAGATCTTCACAAGCAATGGTGCTTGCAAATGCCCAACCCTAAATTTTTTTTTTTTAATGGATCTAAAAATTCCTGGGGATTAAGAGTTTTAGCAAAAGAAATAACAGCAGAAAGATTTCTTGAAATACCTGATGCAGTGTTTTGTGCAGCACTACTAGTCTATCTTATTAAAGCCCTAGCTTTCCTCAAGACTTCTTCTAGATCTAAAATGGGTGTTGCTGGTGGCCCCTTTGGGTTTGCTCTGGTACTTGGTCTTCTTGAAGCCATCTTATATCAATGGAGTCTCCAGATAGATTATTACAACCGTAATAATTTCCAAGCCTTGTCTATCATCAAAACATGGATCTATGTCGTATCCCAGGGAAGTTGAGCTTCAATCTCCTCTCCCCGGCAACTACGCCACTTGTTATCACTCCAGAAAACTCCTCTAGGTTGTAGCTCGAGGATGCCTGGTAACTTAAACTATTTTTCAGGTTTTTCTGAATTGGATCAAGCCAGATAACCTATATAACCTCTCACTCTCAAGGCATGCATGAAGCTCACTCGATCACAAGGATTTTAGTTACAACTTGTTCAGTAGTTTGACAAAAAGGTGCAGGGATGGAGAACTCACCAGGCTGGCAGACTTACACACATAACACATGCATATAAAAGGCTAAATCCTGCTGAGGATGGTGTTTATAAATCAAATATCACTAAATAACCAATAGGATGACAGCTATCAGCCCTTTAATAAATCTGAAAATTACCTAAATGCACATTCAGGCAATAAACACAGTAAAGAAAGAGATGGCTGAACAAATCACAACAAAAGAGCTTATACTTAGAATAAACCAGATGAGACACTTGATAATGGAACAGGCTCATAAATCCCCAGATTCAAACCTTTATTAATCAAAAAATCATGGGCTTTATAGCCTCTTACAAAATTTACAGATCCTGAAAGTTCGATCTGTTTACACAAAAATAATTGAAAGTAATAGTTTTTCCATATTAGGGCTTCAAAACCTTGCTAACTATTTGTTTATCTACTGCAAAGATCTAGTTCACTGAGTGAATTTTAAATGACTGAAATGGTTGCTGATAATCACCACTGAGGGTTTACTATGAATTTCTCGCCAACAACCAGTGTTTATGTGTCTACTGAAGTGATTTTCCTCATTTAATCCGCTGGATTTTCTCCATCTCGTCGCCACAGTTTCGGCACTACAAGTCTCTATTTTCCCGTAGTTTACCGCCGCGGTCACTGATCGGAAGCTTTCTTCTATCACATCAGTGACCCAAATTTGAATATTGCCGCAGTTTTGGCGCTCCAAGTCCCAATGTTTCCGTAGTTTGCCGACTTACCGCCACCGTCGCCGATCGAGGCTTTTTCTTTTAGCTCATCGGCACTCTAAGTATCTATGCTTCCTGTTGTAATCTCACAGATCACATAAGGTTACCAATAATACATACTAAAACATACATAAATATAAGACAGAGACAAGAGACAAGAACAGATCGGATAACAGATTATATTATTACAATGAGTTCATACAAGACAGAGAACTGAACTGAGTTCTCGTTTGGCTCAACAGCCTAATATATACAATTTACAAACAGTTACAAAATAACTACCTGTCGGTTCGGTGAACTGACACGACTTTTAGTTAGCCGACATAATCTTCTAGTTTAGTCGGCTGACCGACTTAGTCGGCTGATTGACTAAGTCGGCCCATCGACTTAGTCAGTTGATCGACTAAGTCGGTCCTTGTTCAAGTCGACTTGTCGACTTGCTCCTTCTACATCTCCCCCATGGACAAAACGTTTCTTCGTCCCGAAGAAACAGGGAATTACAAAAAGATGTGCGTCGGGCCCTTCAAAGTATTATTGTGGTGGATTGTGCAGACGGACGGTTGGTATTTTCTGGACGCAGATCTCAACAATGGCCGGAGCTGTGATGGCAAGATGATGCTGAAAATCTATCTAGCTCTGCAAGGCTTTCTGGATGTCGATAGTTAATGTAGTTAAGCCTTTACTTGTGAGCTAGTTTATAAGGTCTTTTCTTGACAAGTCGAACATCAGGTTTGGTATCAATTTTCATTCCTCCTATTTCTTGTTCTAAGCCTTTTAAGTCTTTATAGTCCTTGGAAAAGACATCCTAGAATTCTCTAAGTAAGTTTACTATTTCGGTGGTCTGTTGTTCGTTCCAGTAGTCACCAATCTTCGCTATTTTTGGTCGGTCATCATTTGAAATGTCAACCTCTTTAGTTTTCACTTTGGCATCCAGCCACTCTGGTGCTTTAGCTTCATTGATCGGCTGACTTCCTTCTTTGAACTGTGGGAATGTGGCAGGGAAATCGGCTGTAGTCATTCTGTCAAGATCTGGTTTTTCGATGGTCTCGACTTTCAGGATTGAGTGGATAGGTTTTGTTGTTTCAATGTGGTCAGATTTCCATCTGAAGCTCTTGCCCTGTGTGTGTTCATTTTCTAAGCGTAAATGGGTCGACTGTGGTTTTGACTCAGTTTGTATATTGTTACAGTCCTTGATCTGTCGATGGTCTTGGGAGGGTTGTTTTTCGGCCGGTTGGATAAACTGCTTGATTTGCTGTGCTGTCTCAGCCAGATTTTCATTTTGAGGTATGAATTTGAAGTCTTTAATAAAAATTTCCTTGAGTTCATTCCAAAAGAAGGTTTCACCTCTATCTTCCTCCATTTTATACCATTTATTGGGTAAGTCAGCAAGGGTTGAAGGGAACAAATGTGGCCAGGCTCTCTCATCTTTATATCCAAGTCTTCTCCACTTGGTTTCACAAGTGTTGATATGTTGTTCTGGGTTTTGAACTTGGGTAAAGGTAGGGATCTGGGCTTGCTGGGTTAACTTCTTTCCACCAAACCACTTGACAAAGTAAGTCGAAGCAGTTGTCCAAGTCTGTATTTTTTTCTGATGGGTGTCCCACCATCTAGCTGCTTGACCTGTAAACGTTTCAACTAAGCTTTGAAGTCGACCATGTTCACCGATATTTCTAGATACTTGTTCGACGTGCATGATTGGGGATTCCATTTCCTTATACCTGGGGTAGTTGTGTAGTGTTTAAGTTGGTTGGTTGTAAGGTAGGGTGTTCCCTTACTTTCTTTTCAAATATTTTGGGGATAATTGATACTATAAAGCACTGTCGGGTGGGTTTTTTCTGTACTTTTTGTATAGTCCAGCACCCTCTTGCTTGTGTTTCGTAATTTTCCATCTCTGAGTCATACAGTTCAGCATCTGAGTTATAACCAATTGAGTCTTGGTTACCTAAGTTAAGCTCTCCATAGATGTTTGGTTCCGTATAGTCTGTATTGTTGTGGATTTGGTAAAGTTGTCTGACATCGACTTCCTCATCAATCGGTTCAGTCCAAGTCTCTCCTTGGGATGGATGAATGGGTACAATGACCTTTTGACCATTTCCTTTTAACTTGATTCGTTCCTTGTCTAAGGAGATGGATACTTTCATCTTTCATCCCCAAGGTCGACCAACTAGTGCTGGGAAGGAGCTAGATCCTTCTTTTGGGTCAATAATTTCAAAATCAACCTTATTCGGCATTCCTTTGATGGTCATGTCGGCATGTTTCCAAACCCCAATGGGTTCAATGAGACCTTGGTCAGCGAGTTTCAGATAAATTCCTGACTCGTAGAGTCGATGTCTGCCCATCTTTTCCCATGTATCCTGGGTCATGATATTTACTTGGGACCCGAAGTCGAGCACTACTTATCGGACGTGGTAACCATCGATTTCCAGGTCGACAAGTGGGTCGACATCATTTTTGTCTTTTTGGTTTAGGCTACAGATGTTTTTTGTTCATTTTCCAAGGTTGGTACCTTTTATTTCATGCAATAAGTCAATGAACTGAGCTACGGATTTGTCTGTTTGAGCGAGTTGGACTAATTGATGTATTGTGTTGGGTCGACTGTTAACGATGTCTTCTTGTCATGCAAGGTCGTGAAATATGTGGGTTACTTCTTGATATGTGTGTTTTTCCTTCATAGGGTCAAGATAAACATTTGTGTCTTTAATCTTACTAATTTGAGGGTTATCAGGCCCTATTTTTGTGCCTTGTTGAGTGACAATATGTAAATTTTTAGTAGTTATTAGATCATGCTTTTGTACACAAGACAAGACATTAACATTTTTCTTCATATTTATTTTCTCTAACATAGTAGGACAATCCTCCAATGAGTGATCGCCTACTCCACAGTGTGTACAGAATTTAAGATCAGTTCTGTCCTTGTATGGACACTCTGCGTACCGGTGGCCTTCTTTGTAGCATGTGAAGCACTGGGTGGGGCGACGCGATCGTATGTCATGATTCCCATGGAATCTACCTCTTCCTCCGTAAACCTGTCGTCGATTGTCGTACCGGCACTCATATCGTCGGTCGTCGTATCTTTATCTGTTCTGATTGCTTGTTGGATTGATTTGCTCATTGTTTTGCGCTACTGCATTTGTTTGGTAGACCACCTGATAGTTCAGTCGGTTCTTCAGGTTTAACTGACAGTCAACGGTGTTATGACTTTTGGTCTCACAGATGGCGCACCAGGAAGCCTTTCCGTTCTTCATGTTAAACGGACAATCTTTTGTAGAGTGATCTCTGTGTTCCTAGCAAATGTCGCAAAATGATTTAGTTTGTACAAAGCGGATGTCTTGTCGGCTATATTCATGTCGACAGTTATCCTTCAAGTGGCCGTTAGTTGAGCACTTGGTGCACCAAATCTCTTGATTTTTGAGGTTGAGCTCCTTCAGAGACTTCTGTACATTCTCTAGCTGTTGTTCCAGTCGGTGGTCTGTGGGGTATGCAGGTATATCTTCGTCCATCTCAACCTGCAGAGCTTTTGTTAGCGCATCTTCATATGTTTTGAACGTCTCCAGACTAATATGTCAACGTAATTTTTGTGATAGTCCTGCAAGAAACCATTGAATTAGTAACTGTTCATCAATAACATAATCCAATTGGCTGAGTAAATCTTTCCATTGCTTGACGTAGTCGCGGACGGATTCGCCTGGATTTTGTGAAGTAGTTTTGAGCTTCTTCGCGGCCAGGTGCTTAGTGTCTGGCGTTTTAAATAATGATAGGAATTGTGCCTTAATCTTAGCTTTTGTTGCTCTGGGTTGTCTCTCGAAAAATTTCATGTACCATGTCAAGGCCTTTTTCCTTAAGGCTCCTGCGAACTGTGCCATTTGTCGGTCTTCATCTGGAACCTGGTTTGCTTCCCCGGTCGACTCGCAGATGAACCAATGTCGTCTGGGGTCTTTGTCTCCCTCATAAAGAGGAATGTGAGATGATCTATGACCCATGTCTGAATCACTTTCACTGCTCTCAGAAGTTGGCGGCGGTGGAGGTGGGGGTGGTGGTGAAAGTGGTGGGGTTATTGATGTAGTCGTTCCTGCGGAATTCTGGTCGACGGAACTTGCGCTCCCATCGGTTGTTGAGTCTTCATCGACTTGCAGTTGGTTGATGTTGAATTATACTATTGATGGTCCACTGCAACTTTGTGTTCACAGGTATGATTGTTTGATTTATTCTAAAGCTGTACTTGGTGGGGGGGGCGCTCCTTCATATGTCGGTAAGAGAAAGTGGAGACTGCGGAGGGAGGGTGCTGCTTGAAACGTCACCCAGTTTCCTTCCAGCAGTCGACGGATAATAAGGTGTCGACCAATGTATGTTTTGTCACCTATTCGGCTCCATATACTAAAGTCACCAGCTCGTAGTTGGAGGTCGTCGTCGAAAATAGTCTGTATTCTAGTACGCGGATTCAATGGGGAAAGGGTCATCCCTTCACTAGGAGCTCTTAGTTGGAGTGCTTCTGGCTACTCTATCCACACTTCTTCCTCTGTAGGGGATGCTTCTTGCTCCATGCCTTCTTCATCTCGGTCATGACCCGACTCTGGAGGATTCTCTTCCTTGTTGTTCTCCCAAGGGTTTTGTCCTCTGTGCAGCTCTAAGACTCTTTCACATCTTGCTTCCCTTCTTTGGTATCTTTCGTCCCTTTCAATCTTCTGGATGTACGACATAATTTCATACAATAATTATTCTCTTGAGGTCCTCTCCACCCGACTTCTCATTACTGGTGACTGCTATCTGGTTTAGGTCGACTAGGATCCACTATACTCTATCTCTGACACATGACCAGCTACCCCCCCATAGCCTACCCGACGCTTTTAGAAAGCTCGGATAGTTTGATTTATTTGCTCAGGAAGTATTCCCACTCCCTTTCTGCAATGAATTTCTCCCACTTCCTCTGCTTCTCCACCCAGTTAGTGTTTGATGGTTGTTCGCATAGTAGTGGATGAGGTTCGACAATGTGTCCTGCTCCCTTCTTGATCAAGAATTTGAACAGCAAGGTCGATAGGGAACACAAAAATTGTTCGGTGAAATCTGTGTAAAATTTTTCTTTGACAGTTTCCACGGAAGTATTGTCTTCGACTGCTTGCTCCTCACAGAAGTCGTTGGTGATTTTCTCAAACCACTCCGACAAATTTGTTCGGCCTCCTCGGATTAGTTTTTCCAGTAACTATTGTTCTTTAGTTGCGTCTAGGTTTCTCATCCAGAAGTTGCTTCAATATTTGGGGCACTGATTCGACAAATTTTTCGTGCGTCTCTATGAAAAATCATTCTTTTTCTTGAGCAACTATTAATCTGTTCCTTCGTGCATAATTTTGCAAATAGTTTGCAATTTTACGTTCCCACCAGTCCTTAATCTCCTGCTCTGGTATCATATGTGAGCATATATTTCAGTCATGTACTACCGGAAACGGAACCAATGTTGTAATCTCACAGATCACATGAGGTTACCAATAATACATACTAAAACATACATAAATATAAGACAGAGACAAGAGATAAGAATAGATAGGATAACAGATTATATTATTACAATGAGTTCATACAAGGCAGAGAACTGAACTGAGTTCTCATTTGGCTCAACAGCCTACTATATACAATTTACAAACAGTTACAAAATAACTACCTATCAGTTCGGTGAACCGACACGACTTTTAGTTAGCCAACCTTATCTTCTAGTTTAGTTGGTCGACCGACTTAGTCGGCTGATCGACTAAGTCAGTCCTCGTTCAATTCAACTTGTCGAATTGCTCCTTCTACACTTCCACTCCCCACCTTTAGCTCGTGATAGTTTCTACATCGACGATTGGAATCTGTTTCCTCTATCCCATCGACACTCCAAGCCAGAATGTTTGCCGTAGTTGCGGCTCCTTAATGGACTATTATGTCGATGATTAGTCTGTAATTCTTTCGACCGTCGTGGAGCTGCTTGGTTCTAAACTCTCCGACAATTAGTCTTTAGTTCCTTCAATCACCGATGATTTGTTGTTAGGACAGAACCGGTAGTCAGTTATATCTTCTGCCCTTATGGCTCCTTAGAGGACTAATTCGTCGGTGATTAGTCTTTAGACCCTCCGATCGTCGATGTGTTCATCTATTGTTGCACTATCGGAATGTTTCTTGTCATCGATCAGGAGCCATAGTCAGTTTGCTTCCCGCCATTGTGGCTCCCTAGGGAGCTAGCTCACTGATTGTTAGTCCCTTACAGTTCTGACGCCGACACTACGGAAACCTTTAGCTTTGCCTCGCCGCTGCTTAATCCTTAGTTCTTCTGATCTGATTTCATCGTTGTCGGAGGTCATTGGAAGTTTGAATCGAAATGCTTAGTCATTATATTCTCTGTCGTTGCAGTGCCTTTGAGAACTAACTCGTCGATTTCTTAAAAATTTTGAGTCCTGAACTAATTTCGTATGCGATCGAAACTCAAAACCTCTCTCCATCGAAACTCTTAGTCTGTATTTCCTCCACCGTTGCGGCGCCTTTGAGAACTAGCTCATCAATCTGAAGTCTTCACAACTTCCGATTGATGTTTGAAAAACATTCCGATGGTGTAAACAGTTTCAGAAATATTCCTATCTTCCGAAGGGGTCTTCCACCTGCTATTATCTTCCATCTTTCGGTGGCTAATGAGATGTTCTGATCCTCGCCCAAGCCACCAAAACCACAACTTTGTGAAATTTGCATCAAAAAATAGAGCTCTTCAAAACTGTTAGTGATCTTCATATCCTTCATTGCATCATTTAAATTCTTCATACTATAAAAAATAAATTTATTTTATTTGGGAGATAACATTGCTAACAGAGTTGTTTCTCTAGTCCTGAAATTTTCATATCTAGAACAAATGAGTGATAAAAAGGATGGAATACTTCCCCTAGAGCTAGTAGATATCTGGAATGAATCCTTTGTCTGATCTGTAGTGTGATGTAGTTGTCTCCTATGGTGATGAATCTCCATGGATGTACCTGCACAAAACACATCAAACAAACAAGCAAGATCAAAGGTGCCAAAACATAGTCTACAGTTCTATATTAGTGACTAAATAATCCAATAGTAAAATGAATGATCAACATAATACTTTTTACGGGAAAGGAACCAAATTTGCATTAAAAATGAAGAAGAGAGATTACAACCATTGCCTTAGTGTTGTGATGCTCCTTCACATGCCATGACTTGTCCTCAAAAGCTCCAACTTGCTCCTTCTATGCTCAACCTATATTTGGCTAGAACCGCAATGCAGCATCATAACTTTTCTCCCTCTCAACCATGGGGAATGAGCCAGGTTATAGAGGCCTTGGGAGGATAGGGATGGTTGAGAAAATGGCGGATGAGGTGGAAGGGAGATCCCACTAGAGGGGATATTGAGTCCAGGTGGTCCACAAGAGTAGGTATGAGGGTGCCATGAAGTCTTCCTTCAAGAAGCTTCATGAATATTCTATTTTTCTATTTTTTACTCGAGCACCGCTTTTCCTCTATGTAGACAGAGTGTTACCCAAGTGGAACCGCTATTTTATAAAGGGGCATAGGCAGTTGCACCGCTTATTGTCAAGAGAAAAATAGGCGTTACTGAAGAGAGTAACTCTTTTGCATTGAAGGAAAATATGGTGGTGGACTCAAATATAGAAAATAAGAATTTGGGCCAATGTCCAAGTTCAAATTTTGGGAATCGAGGGAAACTTCTGATGTTTTAGGCCTCAACACATGATGGTGACGAGATTTATGTGTAACACTCCCTCTTCAACTAGAGGAGTATTTTTATACTATACTAATATTTTTTTGGATGGAGGCTTAGTAAATATGCTAGCAATTTTGCTCATCTGTGGATATGTACAGGAGTTTACACAACTCCTTTTTGTACCATGTCTCGAATATAACTAACTAGGAACTTTGTAAAGATTTACTTCATTACAATATGCTCTATCTGGAGAAATATATTTGATGTGGTCTTTATCGCTCACCGTATGAGTCAGAATCTATATATCTATGAAACTTTCTTTCATTAACTGAGACATGTCTGAATCTACATATAGTTGTACTAAGTAGCTAACACAACACATGCTTTGATGTACATTTCTATGTACTGATTGAAATCATATAATTGATCCTGGTTCTTGTGTATATCTAACATTTAAAAGATCCTACAAGTATGAATATGAATTAGATTTATTTTTTATGTGTGTGGTCATGGACTTATAACCCATTATTCTTGAATCTATTCAAGAACTCTACTGAACATTTTTCCTCAATCGAAGAAAATATTATCCAATGACTATTACACCTCTAAACTTAAGAATCATTCAATATTATTACATATATCTTCCTTCTGAATATGAGCACCATGCAGGTTTCTACATATCTGGAGTTTAATTAACTAGTTCCATTGGTTTTCCAGTAGCTAGAAAATATAGCTTCTCCCTTCAGGAAACTCCTCTAGGTTGCAGCTTGAGGATGCCTGGTAACTTAAATGTTTTTATGGTTTTCTAAGTGGATCAAGTTAGGTGACGTACAGGACCTCACACTCTCAATACATGCATGAAACTCAATCAGGGATAAGGATTCTAACTACCGTTGTTCAAAGGTTTGATAATATGGTGCAAAGATAGAGAACTTATCATGCTGGCAGATTCATACATAAAATAGATATATATAAATGGCTAATCATAAAAATGACAGTGATTATAATTAAAATCATCAATATGCTAATAGGATGACAGCTATCAGACACCAATTAACATGAATAAACTTGAATAACACATTCAAGCATAAGCAAAGAATAGACAAGAAATGGAAGCTGAACATATGATAGCAAAAGAGCTTATATTAGGCCTTGAGAAATATGAGAAGCTTGATAATAGGAATGGTCTACAGGTCCCTGAATTCGAACCCTTTCAATAACATAAGTCTTAGGATTTATATCCTTTACAAAAAATATTCAGATCCTGAAAAATTGGATCTGATTTGCTAAAAATAGACCAAATAATTGGTTTTGCATAATTAGGTCAAAAAACCCTAATTTAACTACTAGTCTATCTAACTCCATAATTCATTCACTATTGAACCCTCTGATAACTGAAGTGAGTACTGGGAATAAACTGCCACTGGTCCTCTTCTAGATAAGTCACTGTTTTACTCAGACAGTTCAGTGTTGGTAACCCTTTCTTCCTTTTTGCAACTACAGAACTGAACCATACCTTCTCTGATGTTGTTCTTCAGCGCCCTTCATATTTATACTTCGTCCCTAAGCTATTTATTTTTTCCCAAAACCGGTATTTCATGCCAAAATTTGATCTTGTGCCTCTTTCCTCTTTCGGTGGTTAAGAGGTCAAAATGTCGAGTCTGTTAGCTACCGAAAGCACTCCTTTCGGTGGCTAATGAACTGTCCCAGCGTCCTCCTAAGCCACCGAAAGCCTTGTTCTGCAAAAATTCTTAAGCAACCTCCAAAATTATTCTTTTAAGTTCTATTTGCTTATCTTTTTATTCAGCAGGCTCTATGTTAGGAAGGTTAGCAACAGCCTGGCTTGATTCTGGAGGCTGAAGGATTAATGTAGCTTTAGCTAGGGTTTCCAATGTGAGATGAGTGCTAGGGTTTGGCTTGGCATCCTTCATCTCCAGCCTCTGAAGCCTGATCATTCTATATAGCCTTGTGTTGTCCTTCAAGTATCTTTTTTTTAGTTTTTTTAGAAAGATATACCTTTCTCTAATCTCCCAGTAAGAATTGTGGAGCTGCTTATTCCTCTTGGTCAATATAGCATTATTTTTCTTTATCTCTCTTTCTAAAATTTCCATTTCATACACTTGTCTCAGCAACTGATTTATCCTTTGTGTCATGGGCTTGCTAGAGGAAGCCTTCTCTGTTGGTTCATCTTTCTCTTTTGGTGTTTGTGATGGGATTTCTTTAATCTCTTAGACAACCTGCACTGCTAGGTCAGCACCTTCCTCTCTTTCCTCTTCTGAATCTATGTAGGGCAAGTTCAAAATGTTCCCATTATGTGCTGTGACTTCCTATCCCTTTTCACTGAAATCTAGGTTTCTTTTGACCTGCTTGGTTTTAGAAAAGGAAGGAGGCTATCCTGCTGTTGTTGGGGATATATCTCTTCTCTTCCTCTTTCCACTCCTTGGGGTGCTAGACTTTTTCTAAGGAGACTTCCGCTTTTCTTATGGTTGTAGGCCTGTTTCAAAACCATTCCAAAACAAGAAATATTCCCATGCCATATTTCTCCTCTTCAACAATTCTTGGATCGGGATTTGGATAAGACCATGGTGAGACAATCTTCCAGCAATCTTATTTGGTTGAGCCTTCACCAAGTGTTCCATTTTTGCCAGGCTCCTGTGTAAGTAGAAAGGTAAATTCAGTGGGATTTTTCCTATGAAGTGGTTCATTAATTTGAAATGGTAAATCATGGCCCTATTGTATCTTCCTTCACAAGTTATATAGACCACAATGGCCTTTAGTAATTGCTTCCACCTCTCTTTTAGCTAGGAGTATGGGATACTTTTCTTCCACACCACCCCTCTATGTTTAGGCTTCAAATAAGCTCTGAACTTCACATATTTTGTAATCGTGGTTTTAAACCACTTCTCCCCAATGCTAGGGAGTTCAGTCACTTCAGCAATTAGGGTTTCATCTACCATGAATTCTTCCTTAACTATGATTTCCTTGGAGCCATATAAAGAGAGAGCAAATGCCTCAGCCACCTACTGGTGTGAACCTTGAATTTTCTCACAAAATTTGTAGTAGTCAACATCTTTGAAGAAGTGGAAGACTTCTGGATGTGCTTTCAATTAGCTGATGTCTCCCAATTCTTGCCTGAGAGAAGGACCTCCCTTCTTCATTTGTTGAATGTGCTCCTGAGTGCCTGCAAAAATTCAATTCAAGTTCTGTGGTAAATTTTTAGCAGGCTGACTCTCAGAGGTGATTTTTTAGCAGGCCAGCCTTCAGAGGTGGTTTCTAGTGGTGAGGATTCATATAATCAAAGGTGGAGTGTACTGGAGGATTGGGCACTTACTATGAGGGTTTTAACTACATGAGAAATGCTTGGGTGAGAGGACAATGGCTTTTGTTGATATTTTTGAGACCACTTACCCAGCAATCATGTTTAATGCAAATTGGATACCTAGTGGAGATCTTTTGCATTTCTTTGGACAGATGGAGGGAAGAGTAGGGTTTCAAATCACATCGGTCCTCATCAGCTGAACAACGACCTCCTCAATCATTTGCTTACGCCTTGATGCAGTTTTCTTGTCTTTTCGGTGGTTTATCGTGCCCTCTTATGATCGTTGTTGTGCTAATGAGCCTTGATTTGATTTTTTTTAACCGTTTCTTCTTTTGTCCTTCTTGGCGGTTAAGGGCCCCCAAGAAATTTTCTGCTAGCTGCCGAAACCAAGGCTTTCGGTGGCTAATGAAACATTGACCTATTCGCCTAAGCCACCGAAACTTTATTTCCAAATGGCGCTGTAAAACTGGCTTTTGGTGGATTGTGGTCTCTCCAGATCTCTTCTTTTAACCGCTGAAAGACAGGCCTTTCGGTAGCTAATTAACCATCAAATATTTCGCCTAAGCCACCAAAACCAACTTTTTCCCTAACGCCTTTCACTTGCCTTTGGTGGTTAATGCCCTCCTTCAACCGTTCGCTAAGCTGCCAAAACCAACACTTTTCGGTGGTTAATGAGTTGTTTGAAAGCCTCGCCTAAGCTACTGAAAGTCCTTTTAACAAATAATTGATCGGGCCAACTTTTAGTGGTTAACCCTGATCCTGCGTTAAACTGTTAGCTGCCGAAACAAAGCTTTTCGGTGGCTAATGAGCTGTTGAAAAACTTGCCTAAGCCACCGAAAGCTAAAACTTTCAATTTTCTCAAATATAGAAAAACCAGAGACCCTCAATTTGTTAGTGACCTTTAAATATTTCACAACATGACTTGAATTATTCATCCTATCAAAATAAATTTATTTTGGGAGATAACATCTGGCTCCTACTTGGGGATGGGAACCTTCCTATGAGGTCCCAAGAACCCCAGACCAAAATGCCTTTCCTTGAAAACAACTAAAAAACTTAAAACTATCATCTATTGTTCCATTGGGCATGGAGTTTATTTTGTAAGAAAAAACAACCTAATAACTAATATTTTACAATAACAAGGCCTCAGAGCCTCAGATAAAATAGAGTTTTAGAAATTGCACATTTACTTGTCCATCAAACACCTCCTCCCCTTCCATATTTTGCAATTTGAAGGTGTTGTTCTTCTGTATCTGAGCTATCACAAAAGGGCCAATCCATAGAGAGTCAAACTTTCCATGTTTTCCCTTGTCCTGCCTGACAGTATCCCACTTGAGGACCCAATCTCCAACCTGAAAGTTGTCCACTTTTTCCCTTTTGTCAAACATGACCTTGATCTTCTGTTGATGAGCTTCTGAGTTTCATATCACTTGTTCCCTGACTTGCTGCAACTCCACCAAATCCATCATCCTCCTTACCATATCATTTGGTTCATCTTCCTCCTCCTAAAATAATTTTGCTGCTGGAAGAATTAGCTGAATGGAAAAATGGCCTCAGTACCATAAACTAATTTGAAGGGAGAAGTCCCTATAGATCTCTTGTCTATTACCCTATCAGCTCATAAATCAAACTTTAGCTTAGAATCCCAGCTTTTCTGATTTGTCTCCAATAGTTTTCTGATAATCATGACTAGGCTTTTGTTGGATGACTCAGCCAAGCCATTGCCTTTAGGGTAATAAGATGTGGAATGCACCAGCTAAATTCCCATTACTCACACATTTTAACCAATGCCCCAGCTTTGAAAGCTGGTGCATTATCAGTCACTAACCTTACTGGGCAACCAAACCTAATAAAGATATTCTCATATAAAAAATTCATGATGACATGATGAGTTGCATTCCTGGTGGGTACTTCCTCGATACACTTGGTAAAGTAGTCTGTGGCTACTAGGATCCATTTATACTAACCACTAGATGAGGGATTTATTTCACCTATGAAATCTAGACCCCATTGCTGGAAAGGCCCATTCACTACAATAGGCCTAAGGGGCAAGGATCTGAGCTGCTACTTCGCTATAAATCTTTGGCACTGGTCATAGGCTCTCACAAAAGTACACACATCAGCAAAAAGGACTGGCCAATAGTACCCAGCCCTCAAAATCTTATGGGTTGTGGTATTCTAGTAATGATGGCCTCCACATGTGCTGGAATGAAAGTGATGCATGACCTGAACTAATTCTTCTTTATCTAAAAACCTGAACAAAACCCCAAACAGATATTTCCAATACAGCAATTTATCAACTACACAAAATTTAACAAACTTTAGTTTAAGAGCTCGTGCTTGATTTGGAGTGAGACCAGGAGAAACTTCTAATTTTTTCAGGAAATGAATAATACCTGAGTACCACTCACATGAAGGTAAGTTTTTAGCCACTTGTTGAATGTCATTCTGATCCTGAACTACTTCTATTGCTACTTCAATTTACAATTTTGTTGAATTGACACAAGTGAAGTTTATCCCCATTAGTTCACAGTTTTCTTTAGCCATGAGTTTGGCCAGACCTTGGCCTTTTACTAGCTTGGTGGGCTTTACCTCTATGTCAAACTCAAAAATCTTGGCAATCCATTTATCTCTCTTTCCATCAATGTCAGGATGAGTCAAAACATCCTTTACAGTAGTGAGGACTTTTGCATGTAGAATGTAAATTCTGAAAGTTTTCAATGACTTGATGAGAGCATAAGCCTGCTTCTCAATGTGATCATACTTCAGTTCAGCATCCCTCAATGTCTTGCTGAAGAATGCAATTGGATGATCGATACCTTCATCATCTTTTTGTAATAGCACAGCTTCCACTCTGTCATAGGATGCAAAGGAGAAGATGTAAAAACTCTTGGTATAGTCCGAACCAATCAGGGTTGGGGCTTCCATGATAGCCTTCTTGATGTCTTCAAAAGCTCTTCTTGCCTGGTCAATCCATTTTATTTCTGCATCCTTTTTTAGCATAGATGTTATGTGCTTTACCAACTCATAAAAGTTAGGAATGAACATCTTGACAAAATTTATCTTACCCAAAAAGGACTGAATATCCCTTTTTGACCTAGGTATGGACAGCTTCTGGATTGCTTCAACCCTAACCAGATCAATATTCACACCTTCAATTGAGACTATGTTACCTAGGAGTTTCCCCTCACTGAGTGCAAATTGGGAATTCTTAGGGTTGATTGATATCCCAAACCTCCTACATTTCAGAAATACCCTCCTCAAGTGCTGCAAATTTTCATGATGGCTGTGAGAGTAAACAGTGAGGTCATCTAGGCATATAAGCACAAATTTATCTTTCAATCATACAAAAGCTAGGTCCATGGATCTCTAAAAAGTGGCCCCATCATTCATCAGTCCAAATGGAATTTTGGCATACATGAAAGTGCCCCAGGGAGTGGTAAAAGCAGTCTTCTCTTGGTCATCAGGGTGCATAGCAACTTGGTTGTATCCAGAGAAACCATTCAGAAATGACATGACACTAGCCCCTGAGACTCTTTGCAACAGGTGTTCCATCTTGGGTAGTGGATAGTTGTCTTTTTTGGAGCACTTGTTCATATTTCTAAAAGCCACACATAACCTAATCTCCTCATTTTTCTTCCTCACCACCACTAAGTTTGCAATCCACTTGGAATACCTGAGGGGAATTATGATTTTGGCTTTGAGGAGCTTATGGATTTCTTTTTCAATTACAAGTAGTAGGAGAGGATTGATGGATCTCAGCTTCTATGAAAGGGATGGCGTCCTTCTCCAAGGGAATCCTGTGTTGGATGATATTGGTGTCATAGGTTTTCAGGACACTGTACTACCAGGCAAAGATATCAGCAAATTATTTTATCAGGCCACAAAATTTGGACCTCTGATCAACAATCAACTCAGTGGATAGATTTATAAGTTTTGGATAGCTTTGGCTACCTATGTTTTTCTCTTGGACAGCAGGGTCTTGCTCCTTTTTGGAAGGCTTGAGAAGGATATCATTATGATCAAAAAGCTATTCCAGGGGACCAGACCCTGAGGTATATAATTGTTGGGTAATTGAACAATATTCTGATCAGCTACTTTATCTTTCAACTTGAGCTATTGGGATTCTTCCATGTTTAGGTTCTCCTGATCTATATGCATATCAGAGAATTCATCTACTAACTGGAGGAATTTACTAAGCTCATTATCATTCTCAAACACATTCCAAAATTTTACATTATCTGGTAGGGAAGGTCTGTACTTGACTTGAATATCATAGCTGAGCCTAGGAGGTAAAGGAGGAACAAACAGAATTGCAGAGATAGCAAGGGAATCCGCCAGGTGATTCATATCCCTAGGTATATATGACAGTTCAAAAAACATAAAGGAGTCCCTGAGTTTCCATACCTTGTCCCTATAAGCCTTTAGTCTGACATTTTTTGCTTGAAAGGTGTTGTTGACCTATTGTATAATAAGGTCTGCATCTCCAAATATTTTCATGCACATGATCCCCATTTGCTTGGCAGCTTTCACTCCTAAAAGCAAGGCTTCATATTATGTTATATTGTTAGTGGTTTTCAAAATCGAGCTCATAAGACAGATGAATATTCTCTTTGGATGGAGAGATCAATACTACACCTGCACCTACTAAGTTTTGAGTGTTAACCCCATCAAAATACATGTTCTAGACTGATGTGGTCACTTCTTCGAGCTACTGATAGGTGAGCTTGGTAAGCTAGACTAGTGTTTGCTAAGAATGATCTATTTGCAGAATGCATGACCCAAAATCTAGGTCTACTATATAGATGGGGTGGTTCATTGAATTCTTTTCATTGTTTATTATGTAAGCAAGCTGATTCTCTCTATAAAACCTCTTGGTCTCCCCTCCAAACATTGGGATTGTAGCATATGTAAGGTCCATATGAAGGGTGCCACCTAGCCTTTTACTCCATGATTGAGACAGTAAGAGACCAAATTTAGGAGGGATATCAGCCACTACAATGTCCATCACGATGCTTTTTGAGGGTAGCTGAGATAGGTTTACAACAAGGTCTTTGATGAGGCCCAAGCACTTGACCTTTCTGGAGTCAAAGGAGAAGAGATCATGGTAGGGTTTTGTAATGCTGAGACCAAGCTCATCCATCACAGCTTTTGGCATTAGGTTATGGGAAGCTCCTGAGTCCAGCAGACAGTTATGAAGGACTTTATCATGGATATTCAAAGATATGTAGAAAGGTGGGAAAGAATCATTTAGCTCTTCAATCATAGGGCCTAGGGTTACAATAGGTTTATCATCTTGCAGATTGACAAAGTCATTATCAATATGTATCTTTGGTTGAAGAGAATTCAGTATTGAAGATTTGAATGCATCATTTTTCATTAGCTCTATTAGTGGGAAAGGGATCTTCAATTTCTAAATATCTAACTCAAGGTTGAAAGAATAATGCAGTCTATCAGGAAACCTTACCTCTTGTACTGGAGCTTTGATTTGGACAGGATCAGGGTTTGATGAATGTACTGGTTTTTGCAATGGTTTGGGAATGACAACCATTTTCTTTGGTAAAATAATAACCTTTTTATTTGGTGCAGTAGGATGCTTTGCAGGAACAGCATTTTTCTTAGGGGGAGCAATCAGCCTAGACCTCAGATTATACCCTCCTTGACCATCTTCCTAATATACTACTTCTTCACTGATTTGCTCATCAATTAGGGCTTGCTCATATTCTACCTGTGTCAGAAAAGCATAGTCAACTTCATCCTCCATGCAGTGGATGTTGTTTTCAGCCTCTCCTTCTTCCTGAATGAACTCTGGTTCTTCTTCTAGTACAACATTTTGAAAGGGAGCTCTGATTCTCTGATATTCAACTTGATTCCTTTCCCTTCTGAGGATATGAGCTGGGGGGTTGCACTTCTGTAAGGGACAAAATTTGGGTTTTAGGCAACACAATCACTTGGCCCTTTACCCCTCATAGGTATCTGTCCTCAGTCCTTTAGCTTAGACATTTCAGCAGTCAAATTATCTAACAGTTTGGCCATTTTGTCAATCTTGTTCTTTGATGAAGAAGCCCCAAGAGGGTCTGTAGGATGTTTCTTCCTATCTATATTTCCTTTGACCTTCTGAGATGCCACAATGTTATATTCTACCTCTAGGGTAGCATCCTACATGAGTGATAGGGAGGAAAACCTCCTCTCTCTAATAAATAGGCAGAAATCAGAGTCAAAGGCATTTGCATAAGTGATTCTGGTCAAGGTATTAGTGGGCTTGATCTCAGTGGGGATCTTGCTGTACATATTGTTAAACCTCTTGGTGAAGTTGGAGATAGACTCCCCATTCTCTCTTTTCAAGTTGTTGAACTCGCTGATATAATAGTTGTGGTCTCTCCTCTCTCCCTAATGCTTTAGAAAGATGTCATCTAGGGCTTCAATGCCTGCTACTGATCCAGTAGGCAGTTCTTTGAACCATTTCCTAGCCTCACCATCTAGGCTTTGCACAAAAACCCTAGTCCACACATCTTCCTGTTCTATATTTATGTTCTCAGCATAACTGTAAAATGCCTCTAGATGTTCTTCAGCTGTGAAATCTCCCTCTCCTGTAAATTTAGGCATGTATTTGCGATAGTCTCCAGTGGGCATGGCCGAGAGGGGGTTAGGAAAATTCAGGGGGGCATACCTAGATACTAGGATCCTTTCCATTTTGGTCAGAGGGGCAGCCATATTGTAAATGGGTATGGAAAGGGTGGGGGAAGGTACTACTGATGCAGGTGGTAGCTGAAAGGGTGATGGTGGTAAACTTATCCCAGTGGAGTCACCAGGGATTGGATCTTCACAAGTAGCAATGCCTGAAGATACCCAAACCCTAAAATTTTATGATGTATTTATAAATTCCAGAGAATTAAATGCTTCAGCAGAAGAAATAACAGTAGGAATATTTCTTGAAATACCTGATGTAGCTTCCTTTGCAACACTGCTTGTCTGCCTTAGTGAATCCCTAGCTCTTCTCATAATCTCTTCTGGATCTGAAACAGGTGTTGCTAGTGGCCCTTGAGAGTTTGCTCTGGTACTTGGTCTTCTTGAAGCCACCTTATTTCAATGGAGTCACCAGATATATGATTACAACTATAATAGTGTCCAAACTTTATCTATCATCAAAGCAGGATCTATGTCATCTCCCAGGGAAGCTGAGCTTCAGTATCCTCTCTTCGGCAACGACGCCAATTTGTTATCACTCCAGGAAACTCCTCTAGGTTGCAGCTCGAGGATTCCTGGTAACTTAAATGTTTGTATGGTTTTCTAAGTGGATCAATTGAGGTGACCTACAGGACCTCACACTCTCAAGACATGCATGAAACTCAATCAGGGATAAGGCTTCTAACTACCACTGTTCAGAGGTATGATAATATGGTGCAGAGATGGAGAACTTATCATGCTGGCAGATTCATATATAAAATAGATATATATAAATGGATAATCATAACAAGGAAAATGGTTATAATTCAAATCATCAATATTCCAATAGGATGACTGCTATCAGACACCAATTAACATGAATAAACCTGAATAACACATTCAAGCATAAGCACAGAATAGACAAGAAATGGAAGCTGAACATATGATAGCAAAAGAGCTTATATTAGGTCATGAGCAATATGAAAAGCTTGATAATAGTAATGGTCTACAAGTCCCTGAAGTTGAACCCTTTCAATAACATAAGTATTAGGCTGTATATACTTTACAAAAATATTTAGATCCTGAAAAATTGGATCTGATTTGCTAAAAATAGACAAAATAATTGTTTTTGCATAATTAGGTCAAAAACCCCTAATTTAACTACTAGTCTATCTAACTGCAAAATTCGTTCACTGTTGAACCCTATGATAACTGAAGTGAGTACTGGGAATAAACTGCCACTGGTCCTCTGCTAGATAAGTCACTATTTTACTCAGACAGTTCAGTGTTGGTAACCCTTTCTTCCTTTATGCAACTACAAAATTGAATCATATCTTCCCTGATGTTGTTCTTCAGCACCCTTCATCTTTATACTTCGTCCCTGAGCTATTTATGTTTTCCCAAAACCGGTCTTTTGTGCCAAAATTTGATCCTGTGACTCTTTCTACTTTCGATGATTAAGAGGTCAAAATGCCATGTCTATTAGCTGCCGAAAGTGCTGCTTTTAGTGGCTAATGAACTGCCCCAGCATCTTCCTAAGCCACCGAAATCCCTGTTCTGCAAAAATTCTTAAGAAACCTCCAAAATTATTCTTTTGAGTTCTGTTTGCTTATATTTTTATTCAGCAGGCTCTATGTTAGGAAGGTTAGCAGCAACCTATCTTGATTCTAGAGGTTGAAGGCTTATTGCATCTTCAGCTAGGGTTTCCAATGTGAGATGAGTGCTAGGGTTTGGCTTGGCATCCTTCATCTGTAGCCTCTGAAGCCTAATCATTCTATACAGCCTTGTGTTTTCCTTCAAGTATATTTTGTTTAGTCTTTTTAGAAAGATATACCTTTCTCTCATCTCTAGGTAATAATTGTGCAGCTGCTTATTCCTCTTGGTCAATATAGCATTGTTTTTTCTTTATCTCTCTTTCTAAAATTTCCATTTCATACACTTGTCTCAGCAACTGATTTATCCTTTGTGTCGTGGGCTTGCTAGAGGAATCCTTTTCTGTTGGTTAATATTGCTCTTTTGGTGTAGGTGATGGGAGTTATTCAATCTCTGCTACAACCTGCACTACTAGGTCAGCACCTTCCTCTCTTTCCTCTTCTCAATCTGAGTAGGGAAAGTTCAAAATGTTCCCACTATGTGTTGTGACTTCCTGGCCCTTTTCACTGAAATCTAGGTTTCTTTTGACCTGCTTGGTTTTAGAAAAGGAGGTTGTTCTACTGTTGTTGGGGATATAGCCCTTCTCTTCCTCTTTCCACTCCTTAGGGTGCTAGACTTTTTTGAAGGAGACTTCCCCTTTTCTTCTGGTTGTAGGCCTGTTTCAAAACCATTCCAAAACAAGAAATATTCCCATGCCATATTTCTCCTCTTCAGCAATTCTTGGATCAGGAGTTGGATAACCCCATGGTGAGACAATCTTCCAGCAATCTTAGTTGGCTAAGCCTTCACCTGGTGTTCCATATTTGCCAGGATCCTATGTAAGTAGAAAGGTAAATTCGGTGGGATTTTTCCTGTGAAGTGGTTCATTAATTTGAAATGGTAAATCATGGCCCTGTTGTATCTTCCTTCATAAGTTATATAGACCACAATGGCCTTCAATAATTGCTGCCACCTCTCTTCTAGCCAAGAGCATGGGACACTTTTCTTCCACACCACCCCTCTATGTTCAGGCTTCAGATAAGATCTAAACTCCACATCTTTTTTAATGGTGGTTTTAAACCACTTCTCCCCAGTGCTAGGGAGTTCAGTCACTTCAGCAATTAGGGTTTCATCTACCATGAATTCTTCCTTACCTATGATTGCCTTGGAGCCATCGAAAGAGAGAGAAAATGCCTCAGCCACCTGCTGGTGTGAAGCCTGAATTTTCTCACAAAATTTGTAGCAGCCAACATCTTTGAAGAACTGGCAGACTTCTGGATGTGCTTCTAGGTAGCTGATATCTCCCAATTCTTTCCTGAGAGAAGTCCCTCCCTTCTTCATTTTCTGAATGTGATCTTGAGTGCCTGCAAAAATTCAATTCAAGTTCTGTGGTAGAGTTTTAGCAGGCTGACTCTCAGAGGTGGTTTTTTAGTAGGCCAACCTTTAGAGGTGGTTTCTAGTGGTGAGGATTAATATAATTGAAGGTGGAGTGTACTGGAGGATTGGGCACTGATTATGAGGGTTTTAACTGCATGAGAAATTATTGGGTGAGAGGACGATGGATTTTGTTGATATTTTCGAGACCACTTGCCTAGCAATCATGTTTAATGTAAACTGGATACCCGGTGGAGATCTTCTGTAGTTATTTGGAGAGATGGAGGGAAGAGTAGGGTTTCAAATCAAATCAATCCTCATTAGCTGAACAATGACCTCCTCAATCATTTTCTTACGCCTTGATGCAGTTTTCCTATCTTTTCGGTTGTTTATCGTGCCCTCTTATGATCGTTGTTGTGTTGACGATCCTTTATTTGATAGTTTTTTAACCGTTTATTCTTTTGGCCTTTTTGGCGGTTAAGGGCCCCTAATAAATTGTCTACTAGCTACCGAAACCAAGGCTTTCGGTGGCTAATGAAACGTTGACCTATTCACCTAAGCCACCAAAAATTTATTTCCAAATGGCGCTGTAAAACTGGCTTTCGGTGGATTTTGGTCTCTCTGAATCTCTTCTTTTAACCACCGAAAGACAGGCCTTTTGGTGGCTAATGAATCATCAAATATTTCACCTAAGCCACCGAAACTGACTTTTTCCCCAACAACTTTCACTTGCTTTTGGTGGTTAACGCCCTACTTCAACCGTTCGCTAAGTTGCTGAAACCAACACTTTTCGGTGGCTAATGAGTTGTTTGAAAGCCTCGTCTAAGCCATCGAAAGTCCTTTTAACAAATAATCGATCGGGCCAGCTTTCGGTGGTTAACCCTGATCCTGTGTTAAACAGTTAGCTTCCAAAACAAATCTTTTTGGTGGCTAATGAGCTGTTGAAAAACTCGCCTAAGCCGCTGAAAGCTAAAACTTTCAATTTTCTCAAATATAGAAAAATCAGAGACCCTCAATTTGTTAGTCACCTTTAAATCTTTCACAACATGACTTGAATTCTTCATCCTATCAAAATAAATATATTTTGGAAGATAACACTTCTATTATGACTTCTTTCTAAGAATAATAGGAACCTCCTGATCTATTCTCTTTCCGTATCAGCCATCGAAATGACTTCATATTCATGTCGTTCTTTTTTTATAGATCAAATAATATGGTTTTTCCATACAAGACAAATTATTTCAATTTATTAGCAATCTTGCATAATCCATTCATTTTAATACAATGAAAAATAGCACATATTGACATGCAAAACATTTTAACCAATGTTTCAGTGTAACCATATCTCATGAATTTAAATCACATGAATACTCCAATAAACTAGAAATGGTTCGTATAGTTATGTATACATATTAAATCAATGTTTTGACATAACCCCATTCATGTTTCATAAATAAATTATGTGGTCCCGTATTCATAACTCATGAAACAATCATGCAGCTTTATATTCATATCTCATGAACAATCATGCATGCTTTGTATTCACTTCTCATGAACAATCATGCAACCCTATAATCTTCTTAATTTAAACATAACACGAGTTTTACTATTTACCAATAAATAGTTGGATTGTAACATATTATTTTAATCATGTTATACCAATGCATCATTCCTAATCCCAGGAATACATTCAAAATACTTTAAAACTGGTTTTATAAAAGCGTATGATAATCAAACAATCATGCACGTATACTTCATGAATTTTGTTATTTTCCAATAAAATAAATACAATTGAACATATATGATCAACATGTTATATCATAACACAATTCCTAATCCCCAAGAATACGGATATCTATATGGTTGTAATGAAACACATCCAAAACCATATAGATCTAAAGAGCATATAATAAGCAAAATACAAATACTTATCTTTTATTGTTTTGTGTGCTCCCTCTTGATATACACTTCCTTGTGAATATTACAGGAGTCCCTTGGTCTTTATCTTCTTGCAAATTTGAGTGCATGCAAGAGGTAGCGAATCTATGAATGGGGGAACTAGATCCCATGCAACCTAGAGTGAATGCTCATCTTCAGAAAAAACTTCTTCCAACGATAATCATCTTATTCTTCGGATGAGTTATTAATTCTAAGAGGCTCTCATTACACATAAGATCCATTGAAGAAGAAGAATATCCAATCCACAACCAATTTGTTCATATTGGAAATATGCTCATAACACGAATTATGAAAACTTCGTATTCAAATAATTGATTGCATCTCCCAAAACATTTTGAATTTTTTAAATCGACTCAAAATTAAGCTAAATCCTCCCATTTGGGAAGTTGGTTTCCAATGTTTTTGGTTTATTCCTCATTGTTTGATCATAAATTATTCACGGATTTGGTTACTAGAAATAGTGACGGGAATGATGCATACTTAATTTCTATAGATTCACCATGCATTGGATGAAGGATCCTCCACCACTTTGTATAGGTAGCCATATAGGTAATGCTACTTAAGAGTGTTTAATACTCTCATCTTCCATGTGTTGAATTTGGAAGTTCCCTCGAGACGATCTTCCGGTTGGACAAATATCAATGTCATGGATCCAAGATTTTGCTCAACTCCTCAAGATCATGTAGGATTCAGTTTGATGCACAAAACTAAGCCCCTTCATGCCCTATGCTCTGATACAATGTGAATGTTTGAGAAAATAGGATATTCTTGAACTTTAAAACTGTTATTAATCAATCACTACATATATAAATCTCATAAGAAAAATAATCCACATAAATCATTCAAATGTAATAGACAATATATACCCTCAGAAAACCCTCCAAACATGGAGGATGAAAAAACTTGAAATTCTTTGAGTATGATAGATATATTTATAAAGAATGGTTTACAACACATAAGCAGATTGCCTGATAAAATATGTCACCTCAACAATATAGAAGAGATATACAATACAACACTCTAATCAACTGTGATAAAATTTCCCAAGTTCCTAGCACTTTAATAACAAGTCAAAACACCTAACATGCACAAAGATATGTGCCCTTCCTTTCATTATTATTTTTTAACTTAATGTTGACTGACTTGAACTTAGTCTTTTAATCTTTAACTGAATGTATGACCAAAAAGTTAGGAGGCTATCTAAATTTCTTTGGTGCTTCACATTTAGTGCACAATTTCTATTATTAATTATTGCATGGATATTCTTAGTTAATTGAATGTTGATCACTTAGTTAACATACTAACTTAAGTGCCATCAATGCTTCGCTCGTAGCTCCATCCATGTAAAACATTTGCATGGATCTCTGTAAGTTTATTTTAATTAAATGAAATGCATAAGTATTTATTAATTCAATTATATTATTCACTATTTTTATCTTTGCATGGATATCAGAGAGAATCATTATTTAACTGATGCATTCTTTATTTACAACTAATGGTTTAACTAAAGCTTTTATCATTCAAGTTCACATGAAGGCATTCATAGGAAATTTGAATTCATACTCTCTCTATGCTTATCTCTTATCATTTATTATTTACTACATGGTCCACATGTGTATTTATTTATCCATATTATCATATCATACTCAAAATATTTGTCACACATACTGATGATCATATCTATTACCCTGCATCATATAGTCATATTCTAAATTATTTCACTTTAGGGGTAGCTAATCCCTAAAGGATACTTATAGCACTTAGTGACAATGATTAGTAATAAATCACATAGCATAACCAGCTCAACAAATGGAGGTCCATACTCTTGATACAACACAAGACTTCAATCTTGATACAACACAAGATCATCTCCACAATTCATCTCATAGGCTACCGTCTATGATAATAATTGACTTGATACAACACAAGTCCATAGTCTTGATACAACACAAGACTCCAATCTTGATACAAAAAAAGATCACAGTACAAGCATCCCACCTCAATACATGAAGACATAGATATGACTTGATACGACACAATGTCTTGGCTTGATATCATATAAGACATTAACTTGATACAACACAAGTTCCTTAACTCGATACAACACAAGTCCATGACTTGATACAACGCAAGTCTTGGAGAATGACTCTTGATGTTGTACATTAAACAACCATTGTGGAATTCCCACAACCTATCATGTATTTCATGGTCTATCACACAATAATGTAGAATTCCATCTGTACCTCACTTGTATAGTTTTCCTGCAATCATTTGATATTACATAGCTCATACAACTAAATGCCACTTCTATGTCATAGAATATTCATGTCGTTCTTTCCCATTTTTTACAAACAATGCAATCCCTTCTATGTGATCTCGAATAGACTCAACTCTAAACAAGGATACATCAGGTAGTTAATCATCAACTGGTCTCACAGCTTCCCCTGTTTCCAATCTCGACAAATGATCTGGATTGTGATTGTACTTTCCCAACTTGACTATTACATCAAAAGAGAATTCTTTAAATGAGAGAAATCGCTTACAAATCCAAACTTCTAACACTGGATTTTTCACTAGGTACTTGAGAGCTAAATGATCTATGAAAGAATTAAAGTGTCCTCCCAATAAGTAATGGTATAAATTCTTCAAGGCATAAATCATCACCAATCCTTCCCTTTTGATAGTTGTGTAGTTGCACTCGCCCTGAGATAGTTTCTGGCAAGAAGAATAGGTAGGATGGTCAGTGTTGACTTCACATAGTTGAGCCAACACAGTTCCAAGGGAAATTTCATATGTTTCAATGTGTACATGAAATTCTTTTACCTAGTCAATAAATGTAAGGATGGTAGCATCAACTATTTTCTCTTTTAATATTGCAAAATCCTTTTTGCAATCTTCAGTGCAGTTAAATGCTTCTTCCTCCTTCGATAATTGTTGTAAAGAAGTTTTAATATAAGTGTAGTTGCAGATAAACCATCTGTAATAACCTGTATGTCCCAAAGTGGATTGCAAGTGCTTCATAGAATTAGGGGTTCACAATGATAGTGATTTTTGTAGTATGTACCATAACTATGTCATGACAAACAATGTCTCCTATTAAGTTTCTAAAGAGGATGCAGAAAATACATTTTTGCAAGTTCAAGGAGATATGAATCTAGCAAAAATCATCTAACATCAATTGGAGTAACACCACATAATCTTTGAGGAGGATGTAAACCGTCAATTCATCCAAGTATGTTTCGAGGAACTTGTGAAGGGATTCTTTGAAAAACTTTATCGCAATTTGTGAAAATACTACAGGTGCAAACTTTATCCACAAAAGGCATGACATTGTAAACAAATGATATCATTCCTTCATAAAGGTTATATTTTTCCTATCTTCTTCCACAGTTATGGCCTGACGGTATCTCGAAAATATATTTATGAAAAATTATGCTTCATTCCATGTAACTTGATCCAAACCTTCATCGCTAAAAGGTGTCAGAAATGGGTAATGAATACATGTAGAATTCAAAATTCAGTGGTTAACGCAAATTCTAATAACTTTAGTTTCTTTCTTTCTCAGAATCACAATGGGGCTGATCAACTCATACTCATCCATGGGAAAACTTAAAGTAGCATTCAAAATCCGATCATTTTCCTTCTTTACTTTTTGTTTCACTTGGGGGTTTAACATGTACAAGCGATGCTTCACCGATTTGGCATCATATTTCAAAAACTATATTCAAATCTCCCATGTCACCCTAGATCCATTTGAATTCTATAAAAAGATACAATAACAAATCTTTATATTCTTTCAGAAGGAATATGATTTTAGATACCATATGTTCATCCCAATAGTCTCATATGGATGTCATTTTTAGTTTGTCGTATGTGCCTATATTGATTTTTTGTAGTTTCATAGGTTGTGTATAAAAGGATCAAGTTTCGTTGGGTATTCATTATTTTACATCTCTAGATCCCTCTAATTCATTGAAGGTTAGGTGACTTACATTTTTCAGGTCATCAAGGTCCAAAATTTGTTCTTTGACCTTTGCGCAACAGAGAGAGGATTCCATATTTGAAATAAATATAAATGTACTGGGAAAGTGTTGATGGATAGGGAATATATATGAGTTTCATGCATTCCACTATTCATCAATGAATAAATTTTCCCATATTGTTTTTATTGAATCTATCACAAAATCACTTGTTCCAGAGAAGGAAAAATATTGACAAAATTTTGCACTTAGCTTCCTCCAACACCCAGTTTGCTACCATATTTCTTCATGTTGATACCAAGATTTTGGGATGGGTCCTAATTCATGGAAGAAATAGTGAACCCAAAATTTTAGCTATAATAATACATTGGTATGTCATTTTCATTCACATTAATTAAAGTGATAAAATGGATTCGTCTGACCCATATAGATTTCCATAATTTGGTTGGCATGATTGAAAGGTTTGAACCCGGCCAACAAAGTTAATTGGGTTGTGCCACATTCAAGTATATCATCTTTATGAGTTTCCTACCATGTCATATGAGTGCCTCTTAGTGTTGTATCAAGGATTCCCATTCAATAATATTCCACAACAGAGAGATTCTTTTTCTGAAGAAACCCATCCAAGTCATCGATGCCATCATATACTGGTGAATCTAGAACTTCTTCTCTAATCCATCAAACTAATTTTATCATTGTGAAACATCGATAGGATATCTGATTTAATATATTCTTCTAGTCATCCCATGCTTCTCCAAAGTCGATATCAAAGGAATAAATACTTCTCCAGCTTATAAAGACATCTATAGTAGGGTTTTCATATTCCTCTCTTATTCCCATTGTCAGAGAAAATATGTTATCTAGAACATGTATTTCCATATTATCATTTACTAGTTCAGTGTATCATGGTCCTTAGAGCGGGTCTAAATGTTGTGTAAACTTCATGTCGTCAGCTTCAAAATTCATTTATTTGTTATTTATGTCGATCACACCATAGTTCTCATAGGCACATTCTATTCCTAGTAAATCTATATATGGATCTATTCATCCCATAATATCAATTACTTCAAAATCGATGAAGGTTTCTACCCTTGCCAAGTCTACTTCTACATTCACCAACTAGACAATCAGAAAGCTATGATACTGGTTTCCCACTCTCAAATGAATAGGCGAGTAGATAAGGGAGGGAAGTCGATGGATTACTAGGAATTATGTTGACATCAGATCCCAAATATAGCATCACATTCTTGATATTGTATCCATGGAATTGAGCATCCAATATGAATTCTCACCCATTTCCTTTATTTCTATGTTTCTGCACAAATTGAGTTGTTCTTTTCAGAAGACGGGAACATACTTCTTCATCATTTTTTGCAACACCATTCACTATGCAAAAATCCTTTCATAACTTGCATGTTGTGCTATTTTCATCTGAAATATCCCCCAACAAAGTAAACCATGAAGAAATAGGGTCCCTTACCTTCCTTTAAATCTTGTCCTTTCTACAATTTCCCAATGCATTGTCTATCCTAACATTATGGGATGGTCGTGTTGCATATATAGTTGGTGGAGTTGGCATTTTCTTCAACCTTTCAACCACATTCTTGAAAAATTCTTATTTCTCCATTTGCAGGGTTTTTTTCTAATCGTGGGTGAATTATGCTTGTTTATATCTCTACCTCTTCTTGATCCGTCTTGGATAATAGTGAATCCTTCTGTGATTATAGTTCTCTCAGGGTTTCTATTTAATTATATTCGTCAACCATCTTGATCGATCTTCCCATTTCGTAATAAGATCTAGGAACTCTTCAATACTTTGTGTGTTCATTTGGAAATAGTTGCACCATGGATTCTTAGGGAGGGTACAGTCTCATGCCATATGTTTGACTGTACATCCTCCTCCTCATCCAAATACAAAACCTCTTTTGCATCCTCCTCCTCCTCCTATTTCTTGTGGTAGGTTTACTACCCAGTATATGGATTGGTCTAGATAATCTACCAAGGATATATGCATATATTTCTACTATGTATTGTAGATCTGTAAAACTCACCATATACTTTATTTGGCACTAAGGAATACTTTTGAAAGATAGGACACGGTCACGACAAATGGAAAATGCTTTGAAAATATCATAGTAGTCATTTGGACAATAGCTCTACATAACCGTGTACGTAGGGTGGTGGACTGTATGAAATGGATTTGTTGTAGTGACTTGTGCAATGGTTTCACTTGGTCCACTAGTTAATGGTCCTATCAATGGGGCTATTCCTCTACTCATTCTGGGACATTCTAATGCATAATTATATTTTTTCATACATCCCATGAACCATACTTGTGTTCGTCTTGGCTTCGGTACGGTCATCTTCTGGAAATTTTTAGTTGGAACAACAATCTGGATTTGCACTTGCAATAAGTCATCAATTGATGATGTTTCAATCATGAAACAAATCGGATAATTAGTCATTGATTCATTATTCATAGTGTGTTCTAAAGTAGTTCAAGGTGAATCTACAACCTGTTGTGATAGTATAATTCTAGTAAGAGGTAATATCCCTTGAATAAACCATTACTTGTGGGGGGAATCATGCAGAGGAAATGAGATTTTAGCCAACACGCCCTTTATCATTGCACATAATTGCAAGTGGATTCTCCTTGCATCTGTTAAATCTCCCTTATTTTTTTGATCCCTTATTGTTCGGATTAGGGTTGAGAAATTTCGTCTCAGAACAATTTCTTTATAACTGATAGAGTTAGGCCTGGTGCATTTGTATCTCTTCATTCGATCAACTTCATATACAATTTCAAAGATCTTGTGTGCAATATTTTATGAAATCAATGAGTTTCAATGTGGGGGGTCCCTTTGGAGTTCTAAATGACTTCACGAAGGAACCAGTGTTGTTACTTCATCGGCTTCACCTCCTCTTCCCCAAAATTTGGGACATTTCATAGATGGTCCTACGTGTACACCATCCATTCTAGATACTTGAGTTCCGGCCAACACAAATTATTGAGGTATTCTATTGAGAACTACTAATATTTACAAGCACTATTTAACCAACCTGCAAACTACTAAAACTGCCAATTGTCTGATTATAGCATGATAACTATAAAACAGGGAGTTAAGAATGGATCACCAAAATTTGTGAGGACACTCAAGGAGTAGTCAAAGGTGTGATGTACTCATTACTTCTAGTATATCTTTTTCTAATAGTGGGGGGTTTGATTTCTATGGTCCTGCCACTTTTTGCGAGTCCTGACAACCCTGACTATTCTACCACTTCTTCCAGTCCTAAATCGGGTGACTGATTTGTCAATATTCTACTTGACAACTGAACTTACAATACTCTTTCCTTACTTGTACCTTCATCCCAAATCCTTCTTTAAGTATCATCCTAATCTTTTATTCATCTCCCTTTTAATCATGAATTGACCAGTTCCTCCTATCTCTTAACCTTCTACAACTCATTTTCCCTCTCTTCCCTACTTTCTTCATTCTGCAGCTCCTCCTCTAGTTGTGTAGTTCTCTTCTTTATTTTTCCAATCTGTGTTTCCCACCACTTTTCACATAGCTCCTCTCTTATTTATACACACTTAGCCTTGGCATCACTAATAGATTCCCGCCATTTTGTGGAACTTTTACTTTCCACAGCTTCACTGTGTCACCTTGACCACTTCTCCAATGGTGTGAGGGTTTAATCCTCCATTCTAATCCAGTTTAATTGAAAAAATATTTATTCAACTATCCAGGTCTTAATCCACAGCAAAAATTATTTTAGCATTATACTTTTGTCTCCCTTCTTAATATCTTCTTCAGCTTTAGATACATACTAGTTGTTTTATACTATAAATTCCATAATACACCTAGTCAAATCATTCTCTACCTAGAAATTAACATCCCTAGTTAGCGGAGTATCCAAACAATGTAGTGTTATTATGTATATTTGAGTCCACTTCACAATCCTTCGTTGTTGGTTTCTATATTATGGAGCTTCCACAAGTATTTTAGTTGCTTGAATAAATGCATAACAACTCTACCCATAGGACTTCGTACTAATCCAATATCATTCCTAAGGAAAGGATTTATTCTTTGAGTTTCATTGGAGACCACCCTTTTCATTCAGCTTCTTGTAGTATGAAGTCCTCAAATTTATTTTCCCACCAATATTAAACATGGCTCTTTGAAACCAGCTCATCATGCAGTTAATGGTGTCTTGTTAAAAACTGGGTCCCAACAATGAAACCATTCGTTGGCACAAAATGGAGACATGGTTTCTTGCATATTGGCCAATAAAGGGGTTCATTGTAGTCTAGTGTGTTGGAATTTTAAATCCCCTAAAGGATAATGTATCACCCTAATTACAACCTAGACCTGTGTATAATTAGGGTTAATTGCAGGGAAAAACTGAAGAATGTTCCATTCTTTTGCAATATTGCAACATGTGTTCATCACACATGCTTAACCGTAGATATAATAGAGTTATGTGACAGGTATAAAGCAAAGAATAGTTGTAAACATCATGCATCATATATAAATAAAATGTAAGGGGGACAATAATCTTCATTCATATTCAACAGTAGATATTTGATACAATTCATTCATATTTCTCTGCCACCTTAATTGAAAATACAATGAATGATGCACTGTGGATCCAAATACATTATCAAAACCCACGAGCCCATGACCCAATTACATAACCCAGAACTTAGACTCATCTAGGAGAATGTCCTCAACTAGAGATCTGATCTTCTAGTTCTCCTTTGATCTGCTAATCTCTTTTCTTTGCCTCCTCCTCGCTTGCTTGCCTTGTTTTCTTTATATAGCTGCGAGAGAGGGCCCAAAATGGTTGCAGTCCTTAACTATTTCCCGCAACATCCACCTTATTGTGTGCATGATATTCCATGGTTATGGTCCTTTCCAAAAACTAAGGATACAACATGAAGAAACTCAACAAAGAAGCAAATTTAGTGCAACTAAGAAGATTTCAAGTGAGGAACCAAGCAAAAACCAGTTTGTAGGAAGCATGGACGTCAATTCCATACATATATACAGATCCGTACAATAATATGTACATATTTTGTATGGTCATATGGAATTTAGAACACTTGGACAGACATGTTTGTACCATAGTACAGAACAGGTATGTTCATCCATACAGAAAGGTGAGAACCATCCAACACGGATGCAACAAGATTTCTTAGTTTCTATGGGAAATTTTCTTCAATTTTGGTGGGAATATTAATCTTGTAAGTTTACAGGTTGTACTATTGTAATTTATTGGAAGTAGTGGATGTTCCAGTGTAACCTTTGAAGTCTAAACAAAAATGTGATTTGAAGGAGTGCATGTATGTGTTAATTGTTTTATGCTTCCACTTTTTATTTTCCTACTGTGTGTGAATGTACTTATGTGAAGAATTTATTTTCCACAAATTAAATATCAGTTCATTTATTTGAAAACATAAGGATGGATTCACCTAGGGTAAGGAAACTTTAACATTTTACATTGCACATGTAGAGATTTGTGGGAGAACATATAGACTTGCGTGATTTTATTAGCCTCCATCAGAATCCCACTCACGTTGCTTCGAAGAGAAAAAGAAAGGTGATTCATTTGCATGGTGGTGGAATGATGTTGGTGGTCATAGAATGACTTACAATGATGGATATAGAATACCTAGAAGGAAGATCCCTTGTTAGAAATTTATGTGGTATCCGAGTGGGTTTTTCTATGTAATTAGCTTGGGTGTAGGAGATCTATGATCCAATGGTTCGTTATAGGCTTGTGATCCACACACTTCCAAGGGGATGGTTAGGGTTAAAATTTCACAAGGTAGAGGAAATGCAAATAATACTTTATCGTTGTTGGTTCAAGGAGAAAAACATTTTGGTGCTTAAAGTGTGGCACCCCCTCTTTGATACTTGTAGTTAATTCTTTTCTAACACTCATGTAACATGTTTGGACCAAGTTGTTATATTGTCGTTGGAATTCAAGACAAATGTGGGTCTTGAGGTAATCATGAACATACTCACTAAATTCATAATTGTGAATAATAGTTTACTATATAGTATGGGTCGGTTGGTACCATGAATTCTAGTGGAATTAAATATTGGGAAATATTTTTTAGAATCTATGGAACTAATTCTTATTGATAATACCTTTACTCAGGATTACTCTGACTATATTAACATTTTTTGTGTTATTTCTTCCTCCTTTATGGTCATGTTTTAGTTTATTATTCACTTGGATTATGGTGTCAAGTTTGGAAGGATAAGTAGTTGGAGAGTTAAGGGTTCAAAGATGTTGAAATAAAGGATACTCATAATCCCTATGAATCAACTGAGGTTCCAAGGGTGTCGATGGGGAGTGTAGAGGAAGGAATAAATTCAATGCAAAGCCGCCATATGGAAAGGGAACAATCACAATATTTTATGGTTGGTATTATTCTTATTCATGAAACTTCTTAGATTTGTTTACAGGATCATGGTAAATAGATTGTTAATAATGTGTTTGGCCATGCAGAGCTATCACCAATGCAATGGGAGCATTTGAATAACTTCTTGAAGGTAGGGAATTATAGTGAAAATATTACAAGTAAGTTCCCTGAAGTGGATTTTAATACTCCTGTTATAATTGAGTCGAGTATGGATCCTATTCATTTTTCTAACCTAAGTTGGTTAAATGTGCCACTCTTCCTTATTCCCTCAGTATCGAAGGGAGAAAGGAGTCTCTACATGCCCCACATTATATGGTTTGGTGACATGGGTCTTAGCAAACACATATATGTTTTTGGGTTCCCTAATAGTTCCCTTGGATAAAGAGACCATTCATATGTCTTTGGAGAAAGGGGTTGGGCCGTATTTACTGATATCTAGGACTCAACCTAGGGTAAATGGAGAGATGGGGAAACTTGGATTTGATATTTCAAAATACATTATCCAATCTAGAGTGGTCCATAAATTGACAATTAAACATGCATGAGAAATGGCTTGAAGATATTTTAGTCAAGGACATCAACAATTAATTTATGGGGTCCTTACAGCGAAAGAAGCCTTGAGGAGTGTGTCCAAATGAAAATTATCTCTATTAATGCTAAAGGCCTGAGAGGGGGGGGATCCTTTCCCTTAAAAGACATTTTTATGTAAATAAATTGGATATGATTCGTATCAAAAACCTATGGGCAGAGGAGAAAACATATTCACTAGTCTTCGTCAAAAGTTAGCAGCCTGGGAATTTATTGCTTTGGGGTTAGATTTTTTGTCATACTCATATAACTTTGTTGAATTTATTTGTAGTGTTTCAAGTGTGGTTATTGAAGTATAATGCTAGATTTTGGATAGGTATTTTCAAGAATTGAATTTCTATGGATCGTATGAAGGTTAACAGACATTCTAGAACAATATTTTTTCTCTAGCATCTTAAGGTGGGGAACCTCATTCTAGGAACTGACCTCATTTCACAATCATTCAGGAGGAAGTATAGGGGGGTAATTCTAGGGAGGATCATCATTCGTAGTATCTGTTGGATAAATTGGAGTCGACATGGGTTGATGTTAAACCATTTTAAGTTTTTCCAACTTGGTGCAATAATAGGGTCAACACTTGGGGAATGGAGAAGTGGGTCAACAGGGTTTTGGCCCATGAAAATGTTTTTCAATCAATGGATGGGATCTGGTCGTGGGTTGCCAGTAATAGGTTTTTTTATCATTTCCTTGTATTTTTAAATATTTATTGTGGAGAAAGGAAGTGAGGGGATCATTTCAATTACAATTTGAGTTGGTCAAATTTTGTTGTTGATGTTGCAAAGGAATGGGTTATCAGTCTAGAATATAATAGGAACTAGTTTTAGAGGGAGTGGGAAGATGAATGGAATCTTAAGAGACAGATTTTTTGGATATCCTTGGCTGATGAAAACACCAAATTATTTCCAGATTATGCAAAAAAAATAGGAGATTATACAACACTATATGGGATATGATAGGTGAAGTGGGTTAGCTAGTGATGATTCATGGAAATTCCATTATTTTACCAATCCTTTTCCAACCTTTGCTACATTTTTACTTAAAGAATAATATTTTTATGAAATAGGCTTGGTCTCGACAATAAGTACTCTTAGAAGCATTCTTTATATTTTATTGAACATTTGAATGGATAATTGGAGGAATCATATGATTACATTTAAGGATGGTTGCAATTTTTTATCAAAGGGCCTCATAATATCTTTTGATTAAATAGGATTAGTCTTGACAATAAGTACTCTTAGAATCATTCTTTACATTTTAATTAACATTTGAATGGATAATTGGATGATATAATCATAATGATACTTTAAGGATGTATCATATGATTACCTTTAAGGATGGTTGTAGATATTTATCAATTGGACTTTCAATAAGGGCAGTTACAGAACCAAGATCATGTTTCAAAAGCTACAAAACCAAGAGTAAGTTGTAGAAGTTGTGGAATCAAAAGTTGTTGTGAAAGCTATGGACCCAAGTGTTGTTGCAAAAGCTATGAATTGGCACATAATATCTCTGATGTTGGTATTTTATGAACTGCAATGATTATTTGTTATAATCCTCGTATATTCATGTAGGATCAGGATTGGTTTCACTTGAGTTAGAATGTGAATCATATAGGATTGATCCACTCTTCCATAAATAATGTTGTCAGGATTTTGTGTAGCAAGTTGCGCTTTGGTTGTAATATTTTATAATTTTTGTTTAACAGTTGAAACGGCTCAAATAATATATTCTTAGCCTGATCTCATCCTATCTTTGAACAATATGAACTCTTTTTCATTTATGTATAAACGGGGTTCTACGTCACTTGGGTGGGAGGACTGGAGAAATGTTGTGATTACACTATGATTGATTAACTAAATTTGGTTCTATAACTTAGCAATCATTTCTCAAATGTGTCTATGTGATTGATTTATAGAATCTTGTAACCATTTACAGTTCCTATTCAGAGCAGGAGGGCCCACTCCAAAAAAAAAGTACTAAATCATTAGTTAATAGAATTATTTAGTATTTGCTTAATTGGTAATAGGTAATCATTTCATTGATGTGGATATTAACTTTGCCAATTGAATTTACAATTTATTGTTGAAATTTATTAGAAAATACATTTAAGATTGATTTTGTTGTTTGTTGTTTCTTGGTTAATTTTATTTGGTTCTGAGGTTATATTGAGTATTTCCACTTTAATACATTGCATATTAGATAAATCAATGTTTGATGAGAATTTGTAGCTCGCATATGCAGTGTGTGATAACTTGGAAGAAAAATCTAAACCTTGGGTTGACATGTTAATGAACTAGTATTTGGTTTTCTTTAAAAAAACAATTAACGTCCTCATCATTTTGGCACTGATTCTAGGGAATTTATTGAGGGTGCAATCGTACATCTTACATTGGTTTTATTTGGTACACAATATTGAGATTTATGAGAAGTGAGGTTGAATGGGATTTATAAATATTCCATACATTGTAATTTCATTAGAAGCATGGATAAAAGTGCATTGAGTATGAGGGGAAATGGGTAGTAAGATGAGAGGTAAGAAACTATGCACTCACTTTGAGAATTTCCTAGTGAGATCCTACTCCATTGCATTCAAACCATATAGTTTGCATTAATAAAATAACAAATCCTAGAACACATGGTGCAATAAGAGCCACCCCTAGTACTAATAAAATTGAAAGAGAAATGGGATGAGAAGAACATCAAGGCATCAAAGGACAGGGAACCTCTACATCTCCTTCAAGAGTTGAATCATCATCAATACCTAAAGCTTAACTTCATCCTCTCATAGAAGGACAAGGGTACACATACCAATTAATCAATGAAAATAGAGATTCAGAGCCTAAAGTTCAATTTAATGATGTTCACGAACCAATAGATTTTTCCCTTCTAAAGAATCAAAGACAGTTTAATTATTATTTTCAGAATATATCTTGCAAATACTATTTGGAAACACTATGGTCGATGATGATATTGGGTCTAATGCAACTTTTCAGTTTCCAATAGGGAATATTAGACGAGAAGAGACAATGGAAGTTATTCCTCTCTCAACCTTACCCAATTTTCATGGTTTTTCAAGTGAGGATCCTTACACCTTCCTCTTTGAGTTTGGAATTATGTGTTGAAGCTATGATTACATCTCCAATGTGCAAAAACTGAAATTGTTCCTTACTACTTTGAAGAGCACAACCCTCTGATGGTTCATGGGACTAGACGGACAGCATATCAATACATGGGATGCAATGAAGAAAACATTCCTTGAGAAGTATCAAGACTACTACAGAGCCAAGGATTTACATGAAGAAATATTCAAAATTACCAAAAGGGAAGAGGAAATCTTAGAAGGTTATGTAGAGTGGCTCTGGTATAAATTACAAAGGCCCAAGAATATCGAGTTATACAAGGAAACCTTGAGAAGAATCTTGATTAGAGGAATGAAGGATGAATATGTGGATAATTTTAACTTAATGGGAAAAGGTGATATGTATATAAGGTTGGATATGATTATATATGTGATCTCTATAAAAGATACTCGAGGATTATATCCAAGGCTTGGGGAAGCTCTTGGAATGACACCACCAGGATTACAAATTCATCCATGGGAGGAGTCACTCATGATGAAATATGTAACTTGATGAATTATTTTAAATTTGATATTTTTATTTCCTCAGAATCTCAATTCAATATATTGTAGTTTTTGTGTCATTGCTTTTGGATTTTCACTATGTGGCAGTATTAGAACTGACATTTTGAGTGGGCACTCCACCCATATTCAAGGAATCACAACGAAGTTGCTTATAATTCGAAAAGCATTACGTTGAGTTTATAAAGGTAGTGGAAAAATAGCCAATAGGAAATAGGTAAACAAATCACAGGGAAAAATACCAGAATATAGGAAGAAATGATAATGAAATGCATGCAAAAATATTTTAAAAAATTAATGAATAAATTAGGTAAAATAATAAGGCCAAAATAAATTAATATTATTAATATGAATATTAGGGGGTAAATGAGGATTAAAATATTTAAATTGGAGAAAAATTAATTATTATAACCAACATATGATTTAAAATTATAAAAGGTTATTTGGTATTATATTTTAATAACTATTATAAATTAGTAACATGTAATAAAAACTAAAAAGATGTTAGGGTTTTAACATAACTAGGAGGGGGTATAGTGCATTAAAATTTTGGGGATAATGAAAATGCCCAAAATTTTCATTGTCACAATAGAAATACAATGAAAATCCAAAAGCAATGACACAATATCTATCCACTATGAAAACATCATGTTGGTGCAAATCCCACCAACAAATCCAGTCGACAAGGGTTCCCACTCTGTTGACACCCAACTCGCCACGATATCCCTGAGCATCAATCTAGACAGGTTTTACCCTATCCAGCAACACCCGCAGAGTGGATGAAGTCTCACCCAAGATGTTCAAGGGAGGGATGACAGACCCAAGTTTCCGCAAAAAAAAGAGGACTATGGGCATAGACAATTCATTTGTCTATCTATAAGATCTAGTCATATGCATCATCATTCATATCTCATCATTCAACTATCACAGGAATAACCATGTTAATTGTGCAAACAGATCTAATACTATGACATCATTCATAAGCAGTAAACATTGCATCATAGATCCATGTCACACACTCACTTCATCATTGGATTTGCACAGCAGAAAAACATGAAAGAGATAAAAATATAACAACAAGACAGTAATTCAGATCAATCTCCTGCTCATTATATTAACCCTGTGTAATCAACTGCAAATTCAAAACAGATAGTTCACAGTCTACAACTTGATCTTCTTTGCGATCTCTCTCTCCAGATCTATCTCCCGATCTATTAATTGATATCTTTACATTCACAATTATTCTTCTATTTATAGGCTTGTGCCTTTACATTCATGCTCCACTTATAACTAAATTCTAACCAACTAATGACCAATATCTACAAAATATGGTCAAAAATACAAAAAGTGACACAAAATATTCCTAATTAACCTATTCTCTGTCTTGCGTGATGTCTTCTGAGCTTGCGCAGCATCCGCGATGCTGCACAACTAGCCTACCCAAACCCCTTGCCAACAGGCCCCCAACACAATCTTGTGGATTTCCCTCAAGCCACGTCAGTTGGACATGGTGTATGCGTTCGTTTTGACCTTGAAGTCTTCGTACTGCTGTGTGATTTCTGAGACCACTATTCTGACCTTTTCAGCAAAATCTTGGCTTACGAGCATATCTTTCTTTATCGGGTGCTCAAACAGCTTTGCATTTACTTCCTTCTTCCCATCCTACACATCCTGTAGTGCAACGACTGCTTTTACCGACAACTGAGCGACAATTTCTTGGAACTCGTCGAGCTGGTATGTGCGCTTTCGCTGCCTCTCCTATGCCTTGCCTACACGTTGTTGTAGTTCTCTAAGTTCTGTTGACTGGGTGATCTGGAAAATTAGTGGCATATTCCACAATGTTGTTTTTAATGTGGCCAATTGTCCCTCAGCTTCCTGCAACTGTTTAGTCAGTTGCTCTAGCTGTTCATCTTGGACGACATTGCCCCATAATTGTGTTGTCACCTTAGCAATCTTCTTTGTGTCCTGGTCCATTTCATCGAACTGTGTCACAATCTCCTCAATGGAAGACATCAATGTGGCCTGTGCATGGCGTAATTCTGCCACTTATTTCCACGGTGCCTCCTATTTTGCTTGCGACTGTAAGTTCCGATCATCGATATCCTTTTGTCAATCATCCAACTCCCTGTTGGTGACCTACTACATGTGTAGTAAGGTCTGTGTGGACAACTTGTTGACATCCACTGTAATGTTCTGTATATTTTTCATAGATGAGTTCATGTCCTCTTGTCCAACGTCAATTGCATTTGAGGGAATTTGAACATTCCTGAACCAGGACTCAGTTATAATTGATATCGTGTCCTACACGGTGGCACTTTCTGGTGCTATTCTTAGCACAACATAAATAGAATCCAACTTAGTGCATACCTCAGCAAATCCTTCCTGGGTCGACTTCCTCATTTCCTTAGCTACAGTATTCAATGATTCTTTGATGGCCTTTATAAGTCATTGTACTTACACTTCCATGGCGGATCTAGTGTTGTTTCTCACCTTCTGCTTCATGCACTGTTTCATCCTTATTTCCATCAGGATGCACATTTCCTCCAGGTCGCTAGGGGTCGTTGTCGATGAATCTCCATCAAAGTCATGCTGACTCTGTTCTTTGTGCACCAGATCCTCAAGAGCATCCACAAGTGGTCCTATTGATAGTTCCTCAACGCTGACTGGTTCGCGCCATTCTATTGGCCAATCCTGAACTTGCGCCTCTAGCTCTACATTCTTCACTTTGTAGGGAATCTGGAGCCATTGTTTGTCAGGGTCACACCACTCCTAGATATGAATGGTGTGCAGCCCAATACCGAACCGCACAATCCACTGATACTTAACTACAGTTTCATCTGATAGAAGGGGTACTTTCACTACTGCTTCCTATAGCACTTCCCAATTGACCCAAAAATAAATTGCACAGTCTTCTTATCGTGTGGGCTCCTCAACCCACCACAGATTTTGATACTGTGTGCCCTTTCACACCTTGACAGCTTCTACATCCATACCTTGGTAATCCATTGAATCCATCCACGCCAATAGTGAGATGAGGATCAATATCCAGCCATATGTGAAAGGCCACTCTTCGACCTAAACTGCAACTTTTGCACCTATAAATCTCATAGGGTTGGTTCTTATATCCTTGGGAGAGGTGGAATTCACCTCCCTTACCTGTAGGGATATCATTCTATCCTTTTTCCAAATCATCTCTTGAGTTCTAGGCCTATAAATGAATCCTTCATGATAAGAGTGGGGGAGGCCAGAAAAAGCATCCTTATGCTGCCAGTTTAAAGTCTGAATCAGAGGAAAAGTAGAGTTAGCTTGTGGTTGGAGAGGTATTCATAGTCATAGAAAATTGTAGACATTCTTGTTTATATTGAAGCCAACGACATCAAGGATTTTTGGTTGTACTTCTTTCTCATCCATATATTAATACAAAGACATTTCCCTTTCCTATATTTGATTGTATTGATTGTAATTAGATATTATTCGATTCCTTGATCACCAATATGAATAGTCAATTTATCATGATGCTCTCATCCCGTTTGTTTGTCTTGTGATCTATTTTGAAGGTACTGAACCATTGCAAGGACTTTTGGAAAGAAGACAAGCAAATCCAAGGTTGAGGTATATTGTCTTTCATGTTAGTTGATTTGATTATTCAAGGAAAGGATATGTTGTTGTGTCTTTTTGTTCTGTAGTTGTGATATACATTGCAGAGGAACAAGCAGTGTCCACACTGATTGAGAATTCTTGATAACAAAATTGGTGACCATACTAGGGATAGTAATCCGATCAGATCTAGGGAAGATCTGGTGTAGATCTAGTCAGATCTACAAACTTCAGTAACCATTCCATCTATGAAGGTTATTCTCTCTTCTTTTAGTTGTTTTAGTTAACAAGGTAAGCCATTTATCTTACTTTTCTGATCATTTCCTCTGTTCTATTAGTGGTGTTCACTATTTTCAATTCAGCTTAGTCTTTTCTGGTTTCTCCTACAGGATTTTGGCCTTTTAGTCTACTGTTCGGGCGATGCACCTCTATTTGGCTAACAAAGCACCGACCCTCCCAGGGAACCTTAGCTCTCTTCGTCGAGTGTGTCGACAATGCCTTCTTGTAGAATTGATAGAGTGCCAATGGTGCTTGCGTGCAGAATATCAGGAGCATCGATCTGCCTGACAGCGCTCTGGTGCAATTCCTCTCAGTGCACCGAGGTAGGCCTTTAAACTGCCTTTTTTTTTTTTTTTTTTTGGCTTACCTTTTGATTTTTTTTGTATATTCTGTAGTCACTTTGATTGTTATATTCTTTCTGCATTCAAATAGATTTTATGTTTCGTACATTGAATTTTGCATTCATTTCTTTGTTTGAAACCTCTTGCTCTTTTCTGTAGATATTATTCGATAGAATTGGAAAACATGCATTTCATTTTCATGTGTAGATTTTGGTTTATTTTGGACTTGGAATGCGTGAGTGATCCATGTGGTTTTGAGTCTTTCTTTGCTTGGGGTGATTTTTGTTTCCTTTTTCATTTTGAAGTTTTTCGGTGCTTGGTAGGAGAGATTGGTTCATTGTTTCCTTATCTGTTCCGAAGAGAAGTTTTAGTTTTTCTCTCTCCTTTTCTTTATTCACAAGAGTGTTGAGCGATTTTCTTCTTGTTTTGAACATGATTGTTTGAAATTCTGGATCTTACTTTCATTAAGAATAAATATTTGTTTTCAGTTTTGTGTGCATTAGAGTTAGATTTGTTTGGAAACGTTAGTGAAATCATCTTTCCATCAAGTTTTTATGCATCTTTTTCAAGCATGAAAAGATAGGAAACATTTCTGGTTTATTTACATTAGATGTTCTCTAGATCTCTTTTTTAATTGCTTGAGATATTGTTTGGGGTGCATTGATATTTTACTTTTTCGTTTGAAAAGATAGAATTGCATTTGCATTTGGGTGTGCATTTTTGGAAGAAAAATAATTCTCTCCCTCTCTTAGGTAGAACTTCATTGAAGAGGAAAACTTGCATTATCATGTAGATCAGTGTGCATTTCTTTAATTTCAATTTTTCACTCCATGGTTCCACCTAAACGCACAAGATAAAATTAACAGTAGTACTAGGTGTTAGATTTTTATCATTCAAGCTAGCATTATCTTAGGATCTTTAACTGAGAGAATAACAAGCACATCAATCAAGCACAAGAGACAATAGTCACAAATATTTTCCTCGGGGAAACCATAAAGGATAAAACCCCGAAACTTCCTCAGAGATAGAATCAGCACCAAAAGCAAAACCCCAAAACAGTAAAATGATCTCCTGACAGCAGTAGTCTCTCTCTCCCTCTTGTCCCATCAACTTCTTCTCTCTCAGTTATGGGCTACAACTGAGAGTGAGTGAATGTGTGTTAAATAGAGAGACTCACTCTCTATTTATACTAATTCCTGACTTGACAATAACTCACTACAGTTGAATTCTCTAGGAGAGTCTAATAACCCTAGGGCCCCACAACTGCGGGGACTTTAACCCTTGATCAATAAGAAGGGTTACCCTCTATGACTTTACATGACTTGTTTACATGATTGAATCTCTCGATAGGAACATCGAGGCATGACATGACTCAATTACATTACAGATACTTCCCACAATAAACATCGGGGTACAATACATCAAATATACAAGTGAATACATTCTGAAGTTACAAATACATAAACACTCCCTCTTAACTAGGAAGGTATTCTCTCGACACAATATATCATCACAGGTCTTCTTCTATGTATCCACTAGATCATCATCGAGTTCTCGTCATCTTCATCTTCAAGTCATATTCATTACTAGATCTGGATAATCACTCGATCTAAATCATCACTGCTGGATCATCATCACTGGATCTGGATCATTACTTGATCTGGATCATCATTACTGGATCTGGATAATCATCACTCAGTCTGGATTATCACCGGGTCATCATCACTGGTGCTATCTCTCGATTCTTCTCATTATAGGAAGTTCTACAGAGCTATCCATTTTTCATGTTGGTTGTATGCCTAGCCTCCATGTAGGTCTTCTTCAGCGCTTATATCTGACCCTAAGTTAGAATTTCCCACCCAGCACTTACATCTGACCATGAGAGGAACACATCCAACAACCATGTCAGAAAGGCATGCCCAACACTCACATCAAACCATGGGAGGAACACATCCAAGAACCATGTCAGAAAGGCCCAACACTCACATCCGATCATGGGAGGAACACATCTAAGAACCATACCGGAAAGGCTCAACACTCACATCCAATCATGGGAGGAACACATCCAAGAACCATATCGGAAAGGCTCAGAACTTATATCTGACCATGGGAGGAACACATCCAAGAACCATGTCAGAAGGGCTCAGCACTTATATCTGACCATGGGAGTAACACATCCAAGAATGATGTAAGAAGGGATCAGCACTTATATCCAGCCATGTGGGGAACACATCCCGCATCCATGCTAGAAGGGCTCAGCACTTATATCCAGCCATGTGGGGAACACATCCCGCATCCATTCTAGAAGGGCTCAGCACTTATATATGATCATGTGGGAACACATCCCACAGTCTCCTCAGAATGGCTCTACACTTACATCTGATCATGTGGGAACACATCCCACAGTCACATCAGAATGGCTCTGCACTTACATCTAATCATGTGGGAACACATCCCATAGACACATTAGAATGACTCTGTGCTTACATCTAATCATGTGGGAACACATCCCAGTCACATCAGAATTGCCCTCAGCTCCAGGCTGAGTATTCTTGGTAACTGACCAGGTACCTCCATTATTCCAGAGAATGACCTTCAACGCTTATATCTGATCATGTGGGAACACATCCCACGGTCACCTCAGAATGGCTCAGCACTTACATCTGACCATGGAAGGAACCAATCCTCTCACCATGTTAGAATGGCTCACGGACTCATCACTTCCCCTTGGAGGGAACCTTGATCTGGAGAAAACCAAGCTTCTCCCTCAAGTACTCAAACTTTAGTCTGGCCAGCGGCTTAGTCAACACATCAGCTATCTTTCCATCCATTGCAACATACTGGAGATTCACTACTCCTATCTACACCATATCCCTGATATATTGATATTTGATCTCGATATGCTTCGACTTGTCATGGAACACTGGGTTCTCAAAGAACTTCACACAACTCTGGTTGTCAAAATATATACAAGCAGCATCCAACTGTAGATCAAATAAATCAGACAGTATCTTCCTCATCCATACTACCTCACAAATAGCTGAACAAGCTACGATATACTCTGCTTCAGCTGTACTTAGTGCCATGCAAGACTGTTTCCTGCTAAACCAAGAGATCATGCCTGATCCCATACTGAAGCAGCACCCTGAAGTGCTCTTTCTATCGATGGCACTGCCTTCCCAATCTGAATCAACATAACCTTCTAGGTTAATCTTATGATCAGCCTTATACTTGAGCCCATAATCAACTATACTTTTTAGGTACCTCAGAATATGCTTTGTAGAAATCAAGTGAACATGTCTCAGATCCATCAAGAACTGGCTCAAGGTGTTCACAACAAAGAAAATAGTTGGTCTCGTATTCATCAGGTACATCAAAGACCCGATCATCTAACGATACATCGTAGCATCAACTGTCTCTGATGAAGCATCACTTAGAATATTCAGATTCGATGCCATGGGTGTGGTCATGGCCTTATAGTCCATCATCTCAAACCTCTTCAAGATCTCTACTGCATACTTCCCTTATTCGAGGGAGATTCCATCTGCATTCTGCCACACTTCCATGCCTAGAAAATAGTGCATCATACCCAAGTCCTTCATTTCTAACTTGGCAGCAAGATTCCTCTTTGTATCAGCAATCAAACCATCCATACATGTTACAAATAGATCATTTACATACAACAGGAGTATCACTAGGTTCCCATCTTCAACCTTGTAGTAAAGGTTGGAATCTGCTTTACTTTTGGTAAAGCCCAAACTGGATAGGAAGCTATCAATTCTATCGTACCATGTCCTGGGTGCCTGTTTCAAATCGTACAGGGCTTTCTTCAATTTACACACATGAGTCTCTCTATCATGTGTCTCAAAACCGAGTGGCTGCTCCACATACACTTCCTCCTCCACTACACCATTCAAGAAAGCAGTCTTGACATCTATATGGTGTATCTTCCATTTCATCATTGCAGCTAGAGAAAGTACTAATCTAATGGAAGTGTATCTGGCTAAAGGTGCAAAAGTTTCTTCATAATCTATTCCTTCTTTCTGGGAGAAGCCATGAGCCACAAATCTTGCTTTATATTTTTCTATGTTTCTGTCTGCAGCATGCTTGATCTTGTAGATCCATTTGGAAGTTACAATAGACTTCCCCTTTGGTCTAGGGACAACATCCCAGACATCATTCTTCATGATCGATTGATACTCTTCGATCATAGCATCCTTCCATTATTTCCTTTCTGTCGCTTCTTCATAGTTGGAAGGTTATTTATCGATGAAGTCACATAATAAGCCTACCTAGCCGAAGCAGGACCTGGTTCTTTTCCTTTCTCTGTGATTTTCTTCTGGAGCCCCATATCTTTCTGCACCTTGTATAGCTTCTCGTACCCAAGCAGGTTTCATCTTGTGAGGATTCTTCCTCTGAGATGGATCTATAAGTTCTTGAGGTTCTTCTATTTCTCGATCTTCTTCTTGAATTTCTTCGTTCATGGTTGTGTCATGAATTCTGGGTGCTTTTGTTTCTTCAAGTTCTTCACACTACAACAAAAACTAGATTTAGCGTCGAATTTAGCACCGGATTTTATTGTTATTTTTTCTCACTTGTGGTGAACAATCTAGCACTAAACCTGGGGCTATTATACATTTTCATAAAACGTCGTCTATTGCATATTTTTTTCCGTCCTTTTTAACATCCATTTTTGCACCCAATTTTTTTCATCTTTTGTTACGCCTTTATTTCCACCCAATTTTGCAACTTCTATTGCATCTTTTTTTGCGTCCTTTGTTACGTCCTTGTTTGCACCCAGTCTCACGCTCAGTTTTGCATCCAATGTTGTGTCTTATTTTTCTCCTAGTGTTTCATCGAGTCTTGCACCCAATTTTGCACCATGTTTTGCATAAGATTATGTGTCCAATTCTGCATCTAACGTTGCATCTAGGTTTGCATCCAATTTTTGGCCCAATGTTGCATCTAATTTTGCATCCAAATTTACTTATAATGTTGCATCCCCATTTGCATCTAATTTTGTATCTTGTTTTACGTATTTTTTTGTATCCATGTTTGTGCCTAATGTTTCATCTTGTTTTACGTCGTATTTTCCATCTAGGTTTGCACCTAGTGTTGCATCTCGGTTGATGTCTTTTTTTTGCATCTATGTTTGAGCCCAATGTTGCACCCAGTGTTGCGCCTAGTGTTGTGCCTAGTTTTGCACCCATGTTTGTATCTAATATTGCATCTAGTTTTGTTTCCAATGTTGCATCCCATCTTGCATTCAATATTACGTCTAGTTTTACATCCAATGTTTTGTCCCATCTTGCATCCAATATTGTGTCTCATTTTAAGTTTTTGTTTGCACCAAGTGTTCCTTCCATTTTTTCACCTGGTGTTATGCCTAGTTTTATGTCCATCAATACACCATATTTTTTGCTCAATTTAATGTCCAATTTTATGTCTAGTTAGGCGTCTACTTTTGCATCTACTGTTGCGTCTAGTTTTGGACCTAGTATTGCATCTAGTTTTGAGTCATTAATTGTGTCTAGTGTTGAGTCTCTTTTTGCATCCAATTTTGTGTTTAGCATGACTTCAATTTTTGTGTCCATTTTTGCATCTGACATAAGGTCGACTTTTGCATCCACTTTTGTGTTTAGTGTGACGTCCACTTTTACATCTTGTTTTGCATTTAGTGTTGCATATAATATTGCATCCATCTTGCATTACTACATTTTTTACCTTTAGAAATACATTCCAATATCATTTGGGCATGGAGGAATCGAACCACCGACCTCCTGCTTGTAAAGTAGGCGCTCTTCCATTGAGCTAACACCCTTTAAGAATAGGGAAGAGGACAAACATTAACACATAGTTTTCATCATTTGTAATTCTAATAAAAGACAATAAGATCCAAAGACATTCATGCTTAAAATCCAATTTATTTTTTCAACCACACTAATAAGCACAAAAATCTACCATGCTCGGGCAACAAAATATCCTAAACAATTACGCAATCTATTAAAGTGATCTGCAAAAGACTCTTAGAGAACAACATGATGTATTCATGCATACCTAATAACCTAAACTTGATATGGACAAAGAATCAGGGATCTGCTTAAGAAATAGTTGTAGAATCCAATTGAGGATGTGTGTGTTGCTACATACATGTTGTTATTCATTAATGAGGTGATTTTGTTCAGCAATGGGATGGTAAGAGAAGAACTCATGAATGGTTACTAAAAGAAGATGTCTACTATGTGCAGCATATATGATATAATGAATATTTTAACAATTAACACCAACAAAGTTGATTTATATTATGTGCATTATTTATAATCTAAAAATTAGTAAGATGTCAACAGCAAAAAGGATCATACCGATTTCCACAATTGATAAGGCCACAAGGAGGTAGATGAAGTTCAGGGGTTTCTCATCTTACTAACGATTGTTCCATAAAGAGATTCTGAAGGGGCATTCCATCACTTCATCAACATAGCTTCATGAATCCTGTGAATTTCGGGAGCAAGGGAGGAAAGGGGGGTGCCTCCATGGAACATAGCTTCATGAATCCATTTAATAATAGATAACGAAGAGAATGTGAAATAATAACTAACAAAAACAATAAAAAAATAAAAAGAGAATAATGGGATTCTGAGTAAAAATTAGTGAAGAGACATGGAGAAGGAATGAATAAAGGAAACTTTACATAGAAAAGAACAAATGTTTGCTTGAACTATTCAAAATTTCAAAAGGGGTTTATCAACAAACAATCTAAAATTGAAATTTATCTCAGGCACGTTAATGAACAATTCATGAGTTCCATATTTGTGATGATGAAGACTAATTTGATTTATGGGGTTCTAAATACCAACAGTTTTAATAATGGACAATTCAATTTCTTTCCCATCTGAATTAGACGTGCCAATTTAAATTCAAAGATCATTGTATAAAATTGAACCTTAGAGAACGAAGGGAGGTGGGGGTTTTGGAGATAGTTCAATTTTTCACTTAATATTAAATAATACAACATTCGACTTTGCATTTGGGGATCACATGGGATTTTGATAGGGGAGGACTAATCTAGGTCAAAATGAGAGAATTTTATTGTGCAAGTTCATCGTCTTGCAGAACTGCAAGAATCTGAAATAGAAAAGTTGTGGGGATGAAAGGACACAAGAAGAAAACCTCCAAAATTGTAAGGTCGTAGACACAACAAAGTGGTCAACATAATTTGAGACCTGTCACCCTAAGTTTCCAAAACCAATGTTCCATAAGTGAACATAATTTTGCAAGAATTAGAATACCTGAAACACGGCTGAAAAAATCAAAGTTCCACAACAATACAAAGGCCACAAGACCACATAGTGGAATATAGAAAAGAACCACAATAGTATTTGAATAAAGAATCAATAGGTCATGGACTTTAAAAATACAAGTTCTATGTGTTTGAGATTCTAACTCAACAACAAAATTGTTGTGTGTGCATGTATGGATGTACGTAAGTGTATGAGTTAGGAGAAAACTTAAAATCCTTGAAAGTACTAGTCTTCCATATTATAAGTGTCTCTTATACAAAAATTATCTGTATTAAGCCATGCAAATATGTATGTGTTCTTTATTCTATGAATTTAATCTAATTCTAGATCTATAGGCAAAGAAAGACAACAAAGTATCCAACATCCGTAAGAAACATCCAACATCCTCTAAACGCACTTTGTATGAGCATGAGCGTTGTAAAAGAAAGGGATCAAAAGTCTGTGCAACTCCAGACAGATGATCGTAACATGCCCATTAGAAGGAAACTCATGAACCCCAAACATGGGTAGACATGACAAGAAAACTAATAATCTAAATAGAAGTAACAATAAAATATCTATGACATACCATTGATATTTAACATCTTTTTTGTACTTCTTCCAAATGCTTTGTTGTGACTCACTCTTAGGGATGACCTTCACAACGGTCAATATTTCTCCTTCCACTGCCTTCCCTGTAAGAACAAGCTTCTGCACTTTCGACAGCTCTGAAAAATTGACATCAATTTGTTAGATGACACAATATCAAAATAGTCAAAACGAATTCTATTAAACATTATCATCAGTTGGAAATTTTAGGAAAACGTATTCTTGGATAACCATTCGAGTAGTAAAAATGAAAAATATCAAAGTAAAATGTAGTTGTGCTATGCAAACAAAAGGCATGTTCTTTAACAAATAATTCCCCAGCTTAGTATATATAATAATTGTTATCTAGGGGTCCAACATTTCACCTTAAGGACCAACTTGTTAATTACTAACAAGTTATCATCCTAACAACTGACATCAGAAACAATGTAATAGCATTTGAATTGCTTCCTTTCCACCTAACCTTGAAAGTTAGAGGATTCAATGCAAATATCCGATCCCATGTAGTGAACGTTTATCCCATGTAGTGTTGTACTTCCTAAAATCAACAAGGTTCATTGTTTTAACTTACCATTCAGTGCTCAATTAACTACACTAAATTTTTTTTAATGGAGTGGTACTAATATTCACATAATCACTTGAGAATAGATGGAAGCATTATAAAAGTTTACCCAACAACAAAGCAAGTAAACAACTAAAAAAGAGGACTGTCACATAGAAAAGAGGTAAATTTCATTATATTTTCATCATTTTAATATTGTAGAGCAGAGAAAGAAAGGCATACGAATGAGTAGATCATGGCAATAAATGCATGGAACTTATCTTAAAAGTAGGAAAAGTGTTGTTAGAAAACCATTAATACAACAAGTCTCAGACTACTGACTACTATAGGAATTTGGACAACCAACAGAGAAGGAAGCTTAATGTCAGAGTTACAAGTTATTTGCAAGTCGTTTTCAAGCATTTTGCAGCAAACAAACTTTGAGGAGTAGGGTGGCTAGCCAAGACCAATAATATTCGATTGTAGACATCCAAATAGTGTTGGAACTGTCCATTGGAAGTTTCCTTTGGGTCATTAGTTGAAAATGTATGTATTGTAAGTGGATCCCTCCACATCTATATAAGATTATATTGTAGTATAAAAATGAAAACTTATTCAACCTCTCACCAAACTATCTAGATACATCCAACAGACTAAATAGAGCTATAAACTAAAGATAAACTTAGACTGACTGAGGGCTGACTTAGACTTCCAAGTTTTATCCCTTGCCTATAATCTTTCACGGGATTTCATTTCTTATTAAGAAGCCATCACATATAAAGCATGTGGGTTCCTACACCATAACTGGATGCTTAGCTTTCTTCAAGTAGCCTTATCTGACGGTGACCTCATACTTAATGGTTGCATGTTGACTTGTAGAAAATATTGGATCAAAGAAACACTACAATACCCTTCAAGTGCCCTATTTGGTCACCATAAATAACATCTCTTTGATGTATCCTGTGCTGGGATATTTTGGATCTAAATATTCTAGCCTTTATGAATGTCTAATCTATGCTTGTGAAGACTTAAATTACTTGACAGGATATCTAGTTGATTTGGATGAATGGGTTGCACTATAAGTCATTCTCAACTCTCTTTGCTCTTCCTTGATCCATGGAAACTCTTGTATATAAATAATTTGATTAATTGTTGATGTATAGTGTAACCTGTTGAGTGCATTGACTGTATGTAATGTGCATATTGTAGAGTTTAGTTACTGATGTGAAGTAGGAGTTGTATTTTGAACTCATCTCTCAGATAAATCATGCCAATGGTTGTACATTGACATCTGAAGCTATGTTACTGGATCTGGCCCCCCTTTGTCTAGGATACACATTCTAAACATAGGATATGCTTCCTGTTTGGAATTGACAAAGGATCCACTCTTATACATATATGCCATGCTGGATACATTACTCATGTGGATCCTCCAAAAAAATCATATTATAGAAACAATAAAAATAACAGTTGAAATTAAAAACAAATTACATGGATCCCTAAAACCTGAACATGAAACTTAATTTTATATATAATAGCTAAATTGATCTTTAAAGACAACCTTACTACAACTCAATAATTTTTGTACTATATATTAAATGACAGTTGTATTATACGCTAAAGGGAAGCCTTAGATTTCATTCATAACAGCTATAAGATGCACATTTAATGACAGCAATATTCAAACACTAAATGGAAGATATACCTCTGATAAATTGCATTATATTCTCTTCTTTTGGTGCACACCACACTCTTCTTAAATGTAGGCCATACTCTATAATTGGAAGCCATACTGCAGGATTTTTTTCCCAAGGAAAAAAATTGCAATTTCTATTCTAGTACAGCAGGTGCTCAAGGCACATTCACTATAGCTTATATTTATTCATGCCCCACAAATCCCCATCACATACTTTAGACTCATTATGCTCCTATCCTTTTAAAAGATAGCCAAAAAATAAACTCTTAATCTGACCTTAAAAACTCCAATATCATGATGTGTTTACAACTCATGAAAATTTGAAACAGAGCAGTACATTTAATTTTTATCTTACAAATAAGTATACAATAGTCCCCTTAACATATGACTTTACTTTAGAGATATGAAAATAAAACAACTTAAAAAACTAAACATTCCATTTTCATACAGTCAATACACCTTCAAGAGATTCTTCCAGTAATAATACCCCGGCTTCCAACTGTTGGCCCTCATGAAACGGTGTCTACCTCAGTATTTATCTCTCAGAAAAAATGAGTGAAAGATATCCCTATTAACAGTACATAAACTCTGGTGCTTCTAAAGGTATAACTAAGAAAATGTAAAAGATAATTACCATGGTGCAAAACTTACAATTTGAACCATAGACATGAACCAAAAACATAGTTTGGATAAGAAAGTGCATACTTGTTCAAATGCTGAGCAAAATTCCAAAAACTGCAATCCTGATCCAATGGCACTTGATGGAAACTCTATGCCTGCAATCAACTGCATTGGCTTCCCTTGAGGCAAAATCATTTCATCCATCTCATTCGTGTCTTTGCATTTCTTCCTCCTCTTCTTCAAAGTTACGTTATCTTCTGCAACCTCTAACTGGAAATCAGTTTCAGAAATAGACTATGCATTGATGCCCTGAATAACATCTTTCTTTCCAGGTTTTCCAACATTGTCTAATTTTCTTCTCTTTTTTTGCTTCACATTAGCCTTTAGAACATGTTCACTTCCTGTTGGCATCAAATTTCCAGTTTTAGAGTCAATTTCAGAAGATTGAATTTTGTTTAATTTTGATTTTATTTTAGCCAGTTTTTGCCTCTTAAAATGGTTTGTGCTTTCATGAAAAGCCAAAAAAAATTGCACATATTTACTTGTAGTCAAGGACTTACCATTAATGTTATCATTTTCATTTGTTGTAATCGAAGGGATGCGGTTGTATCTGATTTTTTCTCTTTGTCGTTTACAATGTCACTTTCCAATTGCCCCTCTTCACCAAGACCCATGTTTGGAAGATCCGTCTCAACCTTCACCTTGCTTTTTTTCTTGGATTTACTTTTGGTATTTGTTCCTTTTCAACTCAGATTAGAGGTATCTGATATCTTCTTCCCATCCTTATTAATATTACAATCCATATTTCCCTCTTTCAAATTGACCTCCATTTTTACCATATTAGTTCTCTTGTGATTCTTTTCCCCGGCTGGAACTCAAACAGTCTCTCTCTGGTGATCAAGACCCTTGTCAATTATAGGTTTATAGCTAGTACTTGAGTGTTTTCTGTTTTAAACTGTGATACAGCTCGTGATTCTAAGTGACAACCTTGACCGAGAGCAGAGGATTCATCCAATGAATTTTTCAACTTGCTAACTTTGAAGGAGTGGAATATTTGGCCAACAAAATTTCAGATTTCCTAGCCTTTGAAGGAGACACCAGAGGTGGACTATTTTTCTCCTTTAAAGGACAACTTTCAGTTTCCACAGAATCCATGGAACTCTGAACAGGCTTCAATTTCTTGACAAGTTCTTTCACATCAATATTTCCATAATGAATAGATTCCAAAAGAATGTTTATTGTGGAAACATTCAAAGAATTGGCATGCTTCTGTATCAGAATAGAAGGATCCATAATAAATACAAACACTATTGTATCAGCATTAGTGTCTTGCAATCAAGTATGTTTGTTGCATTCAAGAGATAGAAGATGTATTAAGAAGACTAGATTTACAGAACATATTTTTTCAGGACATCGTCATTTTCAAGGGTAAAATTGAAATATTCACGTATAAAGGTATTTACCTTAGAGAGACCTTGACACTTGAGTAAATCAACAACAGAAGCAAAGCATGTAACCTTGGCTGCATGCACAAGAATTCTGGTAGGAGCACAACCTTATTTTTTCCTGCAATAATGAATTCAACAACTTCATTTCTGAAAATATCAGACAATGCTCCCTATCAAAACCTGATTGAAAAATTGAGTTACAAAAGGCAACATAAAAATTTCATGCCTTTTCCAGAATGAATTTCTATATTCAAACTTACATGCAAATACTGCAATTGCAGATATTTCTGCACCTTGGGCATTTCCACTCCTCAGATTTAATAGCCTCTTTAACCTTTTCTCCATACCTTCCAAGCTTATCAATGTGTATAGTTACTATGGATTTGAATAGATCAATGAAGCCTCAAAACCCAACAAGTATTTGGACAATTTTTTCTTGAGTGACCATGTCAATCATTCCTGGTTGCACAGCCTGTAGTTTCTTAATAAGAAAACAGTGGATCTCTATGACCCTAATGATTCCCATGCTATAGGCGTACACATGCTGCGAGAGAGTGTCATCATAAATAAAACTTAATACTTGTTATAAATTTTATGCATGTAAACCACTACCAAGGAGGTGGTGTTGGAAACTAACCTATTGAGCAAGCACTTGGGATAAACGTTCTGTGTGCATGATTTGTTGTTAACAACATTCTTGAAAGGCGCCATGAATTCCAGAGTATTTTACCGGAACTGTAAAGATCTCAAGTGATGTGTTCATAATCCAAAATCCTTGTTAAAGCATAAAATGGAGGATTAAATAGAGAAAAGGAGAGAGATCCCCACACACACACCTGGTGGAAAGTCTTTCCATTTTCAGAATAATATATTCTCCCTCCATTAACATGCACTCTTGGAGACTTTGTCCGCTTCTGCACCCCATCAGTAGCTGAAACTTTTTTTGTGTGGAATCGACTGCTCGGGGAGACGACACTTTCTCTTTGTTATCTTCTTGTAAGACTTTATTGAGATCCAACCCCGAACCATTTGAGGTAACCTTTTCATCAACTTTGTGATGTTTCCTTGTTTTGGATGAGCCTGTTGGGGAAGACAGTTTTGCTATTGTTGCCACATCTTTGGTTATGTCATGATATTTGATAAAACCGCTATTTAGGTTAGATAATGTATCCTTCTTTTTATGCTGCTTTGGATGAGTCATGGTTTTACCCTTACTACATTTCCAACCATGAGTTGCCTTAAATGGGATCATTTTATCCTCGAAATTTACTTAATTCCAGTCGGTTACAGCACAAGCATTAGCATTTCCATTCTTCAAGCTGATTTTCTCTTGAACCCTTGAACTATCATGGTTTTCATTTCTTGGAAAGGAAAGATTCTTCTTTGCGAGGGGAGTTGAAGGATGCTCATTAAAACGTTTTTTGCGACTTGCTTGGCCAAGAGAGTTTGATGATGGAATCATTTTAGAGCTACTGATGCCTAACGGAGGATTCTTCCTTACTTTCTGACCTGAGGAAAGAGCCATTTGTCCTCTAGACCTTTTATGTCATCAATATAGATACCTAAGTATTCGATCCCTTGCATTCAAATAAACCAGAAGACATACATAAAAATCCAACAATATCAATTCCAAGCAATAAAACATCTTACAACCAAAATGAATATGGAAACGAGTCCGCCATGTCATGAAACATCAACCAATATTACCACTTATATCAAGTGCCAAAAAAGATGTTAGCCATGGTGAAATACAAGACAAGGAAACTCTGTTACAAACAGTTACTGTGATCGGTTTCGTTGGGACGATTTCAAAGCAAAATCATTATTCAGAAGGAAGAAAAATATCCCTCCACTGATACACATAAGAGAGCTTTAGAGAATCAACACCTTACCTACAGAAATACAGGCCTGGGAGATAAGTTTATGCCTCCCTTTGCTTCACTCTTTCCATTGTTTCCTCGCTGGGAAACAAACAGTGCGAGATGACCAAATGAACAAAGTGACAGTGCTTTTGGGGGGGAAGAGATCATGCAGAGACACAACACTTTGAACCCTTCCTAGCCCTTCCCAAAATTGTAAAGTTAAAATTGTATTTTAAAAAAAATTAAAATCTGAATTTTACCCTTCCAAATCTGAATTTTACCCCTCCAATTACCAAAGGCATAAATTATATTAACATTTCAAAAGAAGGGAAACATTTGAAATTACCCATCCATATAAAATTTTCAAGATATTGAAATTCCTATGCTATAAATTTCAACTCATCATTCAAAATATTGGAAATATGATCAATTATAATCACTCACTCACTCATGTCATGCACTCAATGCTTAGTTGTGGAAGATGACCAGTAATCATTGATGACTACAAGGCACTTTCCATCCAGATGTGACTCTAACTCTCGAGTCGATTAGGGCTGCAATCTAAAGTGTGACAATGTGTCAACAACTACAACTATAACAAAAAAGAACAACTACTAGTCTACTACTAGGCCTGAAACGAGCTCAAAAACTTTGTGCCTGCTACCTATGTGAACCTCGCTACCAATGTCCACTCTTTTTTTTGTCAAAATGAAATTCAAAAGGACAGTTTGATGAGTCCTCCTCTACAAGACTTCATTTCTTGCATGAATATCATGGACTCATGACAGCTATAAACAACACTCGATGTCATGCAAATACAAATAATGGCATGTAGCTAGGATAACAAACTATCCAGAGGTCAATTTATGCATTGCTATAGAGAGGTGTCATTGGGCACACAATATGGAGAAGCAATGGTTATTAATAAAATTACAAAAACAATTGTGGGCTCAAGAATAGTCTTCAATTTGATGGGTGGCATGATTGTGATGTAATCTCCCTCTGTCCTTCCAAACATTTGTGGTTTCTCACAACATATGTCCTCAATGCCACCAAAATACATATAAAATTTACTTTTATTTACATCCTCTTCCCTTTAAATACTCATCTCATAGTCATAACTAAGGATTATTATGCATGCACATCCTCACCTTATAATACGAATTAGGTCAAGGTGCAGAGACAACCATAAAATATTAAATGTGTCAAGACACAAAGAGTAAGATACAACTATAAGTAAGTCTTATATTAAATTTACCATATATGTCTTTAATTAACACTATCAACTGATATTTTGACACGCTCTATTGTTTTGATATTCTTATCACTCCTTACCAATGTGATTGCAAATCATTCTTTGAAGGTAAAGTCTATAATCTTTGGTCTTATTCCTCATTATCATGCCTTTTGGTAAGAAAATAAAGGGGGTAGTGGTATGCATCAGCATGGAAAATGGTTTTGACATAGAGGTATACACATAAATTGTTTTCATTAAATAACTTAAATTCCTACCTGTGACTATTGATTCACTAAATCGTTGACTAGTACAAAACACAACAAATTTTAGAGCCCCGAGCCCTTAATTACTCACACCTAGAACTTTCTCAAATATCAACCATTAATAAACGTCTTTTAGTATTTGGGTTCAATTTAAAAGGAGTATTTTTGAGAGTGAGACATCCAGTGGATTGCAATGATTCAATTGACTTAGTCTTGATTCCATTTCCCCTCCATCCCATACATGTATTCTTTCACGACAACTGTTGAACAAACAAATTTGATGCCCTGACCCCGATTATGCTAGCTTTGCTAACTTGCTTGGTATGTATGATTTTATTTTTTAAATGTTTTCTAAGTTGTGTATTATTTTTTCTTATGTTCCCAATCCTTATCATTCTTACATCTCTCAAGCTAAGATTGCACGTGGATTCCCCAATATGGTTATGACCTAGTCTAAGTAGTTTTTTTAAATAATGAAGTGTGCTCCAACTTGAAAAAATACAATAGAATAATTGTTATGTTATTGAACTATAAAATTAATGATACACATATGAAAATTTAATGTGTTCAAAATAAGTTTTATTGAAAATATATCATTTTTTCATGTAAATATTAAGGGGTGCTCAATTGTTAAAAATTGTAAAAAAATTGAAAGAACAAGATTTATTTTTTGCATCTTTGGGGGGAAAGGGTTTAGTTAATTTATACTTGTCAATTGAAGTACAATTATTTATATTGTCCTTCATCTTTGAAGGGCTTCAATCATAAATACCCTTCCAATTGAAATTAAGACCACCCTTGAAATTTGATCACTACACAGCAGGGAAATTTTATAGATATGCTTTAATTATAACACCATGGACTTGTTTTTAAAGTACGGCAAGGTAAGCTTGAATGCTAAAGAGGTAGTAAATATGTAGTCACTGTTGCATAAAAAAGAGTAAGTGCAATATGCCTATTTGGTATAAGAGTATAATCAGTAGTGGTACTAGACTATGGGTACTCAACAATATAAACTACTACATTTACTCAATTATTATGTCCTTAGTTAACCCGTCTCTTTCCTGTAATTAAAATATCTCAGTAGTTTCATAGCTTACGAATAATAACATATGGGATATCAACTATAAAATACTAAGTTAAATTATGGTAATAATAGTTAACAAGAAAAGGTATTAAATAATGCGAGTACGACACTTCCAAGTCTAATGAATTCCATTGTACATTTATGTAATGTACATTTATGTAACATTAATGTTATAGTCTCACCATGTTAATTACACAGATAAAAAAAGGGTTAGAACCAGTCAAGCACAGTATATGGTTTATTTACCATACTAGTTAAACTTTCGATGTGTTATAAATTACAACTCGATCTTACCGATGGATTTAATATTTGGCAACTTAAGTGTGTTATTAATATTCTATGCTTGGGTTAAGATTTACCCTGCATACTATACATATGTCCAAGCTGATGAATTCTAAATTAATCTTCTTTTACTAATTACGATTACACATAGAAAATATATAATAAGTCATATATAAGTATAACCCATACTAGAGATATCTATTTTATTATACTATTTAAGCAACATGTACTAGAGCTGGTTACATGGCATTATCCTAACAAAATGATACCACTACTTATTCAACTAGTGAGTTGACTTGATCAGACCTTTATTAATTACCTCTATAGTATTAGCACACGAGATAAACTTATAAGCTTACTATAAATTACCCATATAATCATAAATAGCATAGTATAGCGACGAACATCCATCGCTATAGAAAATTTATGGACTATGTGTCGCTATAGCGACGATTGTCGGGGACATTTTCATTTTTTTCCAAAATTTTAAACTGTTTTTCCATGAAAAATTTGATTTTAACTTATTCGTGGCAAACTATCATGGGACTTTTGAGCCATATGTAGTAGTGAAACTGGGAGAAAATCAAATGAGTTAATAATATTTATGTGTAATCACACTCTAATGGAAGGAATCCAACTCAATGATGATAATCTAGTCTAGAAGTTGTAGCACATGTGCTAGAACATCGTGATGATAGTTGATTTGGTCTTTCTAGCTGAGTTGTGACACATGGGGAGGTCTACATTTCACTAAATGCTAACACTGCAGATGGATTCAGAGACCTCCTTAAAGGGGTCTCTGAATCCATCTGGGGTCTCTAAATCCATCTGCATTGTTAGAATTTAGTAAAATGTACAAATTCATTGTCAAATTTTCAATTTTTTTCACTGTCGGAGTGACACAATTAAAAATGACCAATTGTTATATGGTCATTTGTAGTCTACATATCTCGTGATCAAATTTGGTCATTTATCTTGGTCATTTTTAATTGGTTTCTATCCTGTGACCAAAAGTGGTCATTTTTAGTCGGCTCACTTAGAATTATCAATTTTAGTCATTTGTCCCTTTCAGGAGACTGTGGTGACCAAAATTTTTGGTCTCCTGGTCACTAATCTCTCATTTTCCACTAGTGTGTTAAACTATTGATTAATATTTTACAGTGGCAATATTTTCGTGGCTCCTTGGAAAATGGAGGAATGGGGTCACGATAGAGGATATGTTGGCCATGCCTCCTAGGGATATTTTATGATATGGAAAGGGTCATATAATGTAAATATATTTACTTTATATGAATAAAATATAAATTTTTATTGGTTTTCTTTGATGGTAGTATTTATTTGGTTTTCACATTATTAAGAGCATCACATTCCACCCTTTTTTATCTTGTTTTACACCTTTCAATAAAATAAACTACAAGGGTAATTTAATAAGAATTTTTTTGTATAGGTTTCATATTAAAAAATGATCATTTATTTATAAATTTTAGATATGCATGGTTATTATGACAAGTGGCAAGCCAGGTTGGCTTAAATAAATGACCATGTGATGTAAATTTCATAATTTCATTTTGTATGAATTCCTAGTAATGAAACTACCTGGTTTTCTTCTTTAAGATTCCCATGAGACATCAACATTGTTAGAGACACTCTTATGACCAGGTCTAAAATTGTTTTTAAAAACTTCCACACCTTTATTGCAAATACAACAACTTAGTAAATATTGTGGAATCTATACACAAATATCCCAAACCCAATCAAGTCAGATATAGTGCATTTCAATCCCAAAATTTGCGTGGCTCCTTGGAAAATGGAGGAATGGGCTCACGATCGAATCAGCTGGTCGCAATCAATAGAATAAAGAATGGAACATCGATTGCAAGTGAATATTGCAATGGATTTTATCAATTTTAACGGTCCACTCAATCTCAACCCAACCCATTTATATCTCAATATTTAATATCTCCACCCTCCCATCGATATATAATTTCTTCTTTGGAATGTTTATGTATAACCAATAGGGAGTTTAATTCCCTCCCTCCCGACCACATAGGATTTCATCTCTTCTTCTTAAAGTTGTATTTTCTTTTTAACTAATGAGAAAAAAAGAAAAAGGTAAAAATTTAACAAAATATATTTAAGAAAATTAGCAAAGAAATCAATTGCTATATGGATGTTTTCACCATAACGTCATGTCTGACGTGTTGTCATGGGCCCCAATCTATAATGTCATCTCTATGTGGGAAATATTTGGCTTACAAGAAAGAAATAGTCATTTCAAGCTCTATGCGACTAAGAATAATTATCATTGATTGGGCCATATTATCAATTCAAAACATAACGTCTAAGGGTAAGGGGCTCATGGGTCATGTGTGATGCCCTATACCACCTCAAAGCACCTATATACTACATAGATAATATCTATCCAATGAGTAAGATATGTCGGTCATTTTGAGGTTTGGCACACCAAGTATGGCTTTCAGTCCCTTGGCCATGATTTGATGTGAAAAGGGTTATTGGGCCAAAACAATTTTCCTTAGGGCTCATGAACTATGTGTGGGGCCTTAGGCCACCACAAAGCCCTATAAAGGGAATATTGGCATGTGAGAAAGATATAGTACCTCTTTTATGAATTTTGGTTAACCATGGATATTTTTTGTAACTTAAGCAATGGCAAGGTCAAAAGACATAGCCTTAGGCCATAACATTTTCATTTGGCCTCTAAGAAAAATATGGTCATAGAAGATTATACATAGGGCGTAACAGGGAAATAGGAAAATACAACAACGATGGAGAATCCATTTCATTTGTTCTTAGAAATCACGCTACCTGACAAAAAATTATAAAGAAGCCACATGAGTTGATTCAATACCCAATTCTTTCCATCTTTTTTATTTTGATTCAATTCAAAATTCTCTCCATCTTCAATGATCCTATTGAAGGAAAATGCACTAATTTCTTTAACGGAATGTGGAAGCTGGAAGCTGGGAGGTCATCCAGAGGCTCCATGAGAAAGCATTATCATGACTGGTAATTGAGTAATAGGCGGTTCGAGAGCCGCTTGTTATAAATCCAAATCTTCGTAGTGTTGTGGGCCCGATCTGTTAGTCCTTATAACAGAGCAGGCTCACCCAGTTCATTCTCAGCATCCAACGATCGTATGGATTTGGCCCCTTGTCCCTGTAATTTATGTACCCTCGTAGAGTTTGAGGTATGGATACTCAGATTACGTCTCCTGGCTGGGTCTTATCCTGGCTATTCCTAATTAGTCCATCTGTGTGAATCCGTCTCATAAAACATAGTTGTAAATGCCAATCTGTAGTAATACAAAATCCAATCGCGAGATAGCGATGTAAATTTTGGTGACCTAGCATCAATAGAACCACCAGCATAGGTATATATTATATAGTATCTGAGAGAGAAACATCTAAGACAGAGACAGTAGAGGCATCAACAATGGTAGAGCTCCTACTTTACTTTGATCCATCCCAAAAAACCAGGCTTTGAACGGCCTGGCCCGAGAATCAAGATACCCACGTTGCCAACTGGGCACCTTGAGAAGTCCTCATGGGAGGAATAATATTAAATCCTCTCATGACCAAATTAAATCCTCTCATGGCCGAATTGGGGACGGACCAGACGGACCAAATTGATACTCATAACCTCGAATCCATAGATTGATTTAGCAGAAGCCCCTTTGGGAAATGGGTAGTTGTACATAGATCTATATTTGAAAAATCCTTCATGTTTTGCTTCGCCTCCCTATGAAACTTCATAGGTTTTAATCTATATTTTAATTTGTATAATGTATAAGTAAATAATATGTGTATATATTTAATTATATTAAATCACATAACATATGAACTCTACATATTTATTTATATTAAATCTTTTAACATATGAACTATAGTAACATATTTATATTAATTATATATTATTATTATATTTACATATTTTACCATTATTAAGGTGAAATAATTTTATATATCATAAGGGTGTTTATAAAATATTTACCTATTTTATAAATTCGGTTAAGTATTATATTTACATTTATTAGAAGTATAGTATGGATGGACTATGAATGTATGGATTTTAACATAATTCCCTAAAATGAAGTATGTTTTGTTGGGAGAAAGAAAATTGGAACAATTTCAATATTATGTTTCCCTTGTGGTTTGAATTTTGTACTTTGGTGGGGTGTTTTGGAATAATCCCACTTGTTATGCATGCTTTAAATGGTAAACATATCCCATATGCTTTAAATGATGATGATGATGAACTAGATGACAATGACAGTGATGATGTTTTTGATGATGACAATGATGGAAATGATGATGATCATGATCATCATCGTCATCTTTGTCATTGTCATCATGATTATCACAATAGTCATCATCATCGGCATTGTCCTTGACATCATCATCATCATGATTATTGACATTTTCATCAGTTATTCATCATTATCTTTGGCATAAGAAATAGCATCTACCCAAAATATGTGATTAGTGGAAAAGGGTCATGGAGGAAACACACAATTTATGCATGACAAATAACAACTTCTTTTTTAACATGATCAACATCATCATTCTCATTGTATTCATCATCATTGTCATTGTCATCATCACCATCATCATCATTCATTTCATTTCCATCATAATCATTGGCAATGTCGCCATTTCCATTATCCTCATCATCATCATCATCATCATCATCATTGTCATTGTTCTCCTCATTATCAACAACATTATCATCATCATCATAACCATCCTCAATATCATAATCGTTATCCTCATTTTCATCTTCAACATCTGGGTGTAAAACTGGATGCAAAAGTGGATAAAAACATGGATGCAATAAAAGTAGGCACAAAAGTGGGCGCATAATGGGGTGCACCAAAAATGGATGCAAAAGGTGATGCAAAAGTGGATGCAAAAAATGATGCAATCATGGAAGCAAAACATGATGAAAAATTTGGTGCAAAATTGAATACAACCATGGATGTAAAATTGGATACAAAATTGGATGCAACAAAAGTAGATGCAAAAGTAGTCGTAACACCCAATGCAAAACCCGATGCAAAAGTGGATGCAAAAATGGATGCATAAAGGGATGCAATAACTGATGTAAAATTGGATGCAAAAAAAGATACAAAAGTTGAAGCAAAAGTGGGTTTAAAAGTAAGCACAAAAATGGGTGTGAATTGGGACACAACAAAAGTGGATGCAAAAGTGGATGCAATAGTAGATGCAAAAAAAGATGGAAACATGGATACAAAATGGGATGCAAAAAGGGATGAAAACGTGGGTGAAAAAGTGGACGAAAAAATGGATGCAAAAGTGGATGCAAAAATGGCTGAAACAAAACGAGATGCAAAACTAGACTCAAAATAGGATGTAAACTTTGATGAAAAACTTGGCACATGAAGGGATGCAAAAAAAGAAGCAGAAGTGGATGCAAAAGTGGATGTAAAAAAGGATGCAAAAGTAGATGAAAACAAGGGTGTAAAAGTTGAAGCAAACATGGGCGTAAAAGGGGGTGCAACAAGAGTATATGTACAAACTAGGCACAAAATTAGGTGCAAAACTAGGCTCAAAACTTGTCACAAAACCTGATGCAAAACCTAGCGCATAACTAGGTGCAAAACCCAGTGCAAATTACGCCGTAATTTGTGCCGGATTTTAAAAAAGGACAAAAAAAAGTCTAAAATAGCACCAACACATGAAATTGTGCCATTTTGTCCAAAAAATGAAGAAAAATACACTAAAAGATGGTATAGATGCAAAAAAGGATGCAAAAAGAGACGCTAAATCCAATTTTTGTTGCAATGTCAGCATGTCTCTTTTTGGATTTGTTGTAAGATGAGTCTTCGTCAAATGTTACGTCCCTACTGATGTCAATCTTCTTGAATCCTGGGAAGTATATTATGTAAGCCTTTGAGCTTTCAAAGTATCCCACAAATATACCATTCCTTCCTGAAGGATCTAACTTTGTCCTCTTTTCTTTCGGAATGTGTATGTACACTGAACATTCGAATATTCTGAGATGGTTGACTTATGGTTTCTTGTCGGAAAAGACTTTTTCAAGTGTCTTGTTCTCAAGTACTATGTATGGAGTACGGTTCTATACATACACCATTGTTCTAGCAACTTCTACCCATAGATGCATGGGAAGATATTGGTCATGAAGCATGGCCCTTGCAGCTTCCATGATCGTTCTATTCTTCCTTTCTGCAACCCCATTCTATTGTGGATTATATGGAGTAGTTAACTCCCTCTTAATCCCTAAATATTTGCATAATGCTTTGAATTCATTTGATGTGAATTCTCTACCATTATCTGATCGAAAGGTTTTGATCTTATTTTCTGTATGGTTCTCGATCAAGGCTTTGCATTCCTTGAACTTCCTGAATACTTCATCTTTGTTCTTCAAGAAGTATATCCATGTCTTCCTAGAAAAATCATCAATAAAAGAAACATACTATACATACCCGCTTAATGAACTGGATGACATTGGACCACATACATCGGAGTGGATGATTTCCAAGATTCCTTTTTCCTTGTTCTCGCTACTTGGAAATGTCTTCTTTGTGTTCTTTCCTTCCGCACATTCTTTGCAAACACCATCATGTTTTGCCTAAATTTCTGGAAGACCTTCAACAACTTTGCTTGCAAGTGGTAGTGCTCTGTAATGCACATGTGCAAGCCTTCTATGCCAAAGTTCATTTGGTTCTACTGAGTCATGAACCAAAGCTTGTTCTGGTTGGCCCTTCAATTTGTATAGACCTCCCTCTTGTTCCCCAATCACTAATGCATCATCAATAGTCTTTCCCTTTGGCCACATGAGAACTTGGCCATCTATAAATGCAACCCTCATTCCTTTTACATCCAATGCAGATATGGAGAGGAGGTTCTTCTTAAGTCCTGGTACAAACAAGACATCCTTCATCGTCATAGAATTTCTAGACTCTAGCTTATAGGAGGATTTCCCACTACCTTCTATTGGATACTGGTAGTCATATCCAAGTTTCACCTTGTGGGGTGATTCATGTTCTAATAGTTTCACAAAGGATTCTTTGAATCCTGTCATATGTTTGGAAGCCCCACTTTCTATAAGCCAATCATTGCTTCCATCTGTAATGTTTCCCGTGAGAGCGGAAATCAAGACATATTCTTCATCACTTGAAGAATCATCACTTTCTTGCTTGATTATCTTTGTGGAAGGTTCATCATCTTCTGCAGCATGAGCATGATGTCTTTTCTCATTTCCCTTCTTCTTATGAGATTTATTTTTGTTTCTAGGACAATCTTTGGCAAAGTGTCCTCTTTCATCACATGCTTAGCATCTGAATTTAGATAAATCTCTTCTAGTATTATCTTTCTGGTGGAAGTGCTTATCTTTGGGGTGATGAGAGTTTCTTCTGACTTTCTTGGAATGTATTTTAAGAGCTTTATCTTCACTTCCCATATTTTCTTCTCGAGCTACTATCCGAGCATCTTCTTGTGAGCATTCTTCCCACAGTCTACTAAAATTGACTAGCTTCTTTTTGGCACAGATCCCTTGAATAAAGGAGTCCCATGATCTAGGAAGACCATTCAAGGTGGTCATCACAATTTCTGCATTCTCTACTTCTTCATCTACTGCTTCAAGTTGTTCCTTGATCTGAGAGACTCTTGAAAAGTAATACTGAATGGTTTCTGCATTGTAGATCTTTACATTCTTCAATTGGTTTCTCAAAGTCATCTTCTGATTTATGTTCTTCCCTTCAAACAGTTTGGTTAGGGAATCAAACATAGATTTAGGTGTCTTTAGGCAGGACACCTATGGTATGAGGTGATCCTTGATTGAATCAAAAATAATCCTTTTATCCATGACCAATTTCTTCTTATGTAAGGACTTAGCCTCATCTCCCTCTGGAACTCATTTTCATTGATGTAAGAGTCCAACTCATTTTCTTCCAGGACCAGGGAGATCCTATACTTCCAGGCTTAGAAGTTATCAGCTCCCTCAAGATTTTCATCAAGCTTGGTATTATGAGACATCTTAACAGAGAAACTCAAATGGGAATGCAAAATATTTAGATCTTACCAGGTCAAAATGTCGAAACTGGATCTGGAGCTGAATTTCTGCAAAGCTAGTTCAAGAGCATATTAGGGTTTTACTTTCCCAAAGTTCTGCCCAACCAAAAACTTTGATCTTGATCTCTAAACTTTGATTTTGAGGAGGAGATCAATCTAGGCCTGGGCTCACTCGAAAATTCCACTTCTGTGGAAATCCCCAATTTCCTGCAGAAGTGTCGTGTCAAAAACTGAAAATGCTCAGAATCAGATTTTGCTTCGACAGAAAGATGCGCCCTAGAGAGGAGAGTCAGTCCAACCTTATTTTGCTGAAAATATGTGGAGAGAGATCCAAAAAGTAGGAATCCCTAGTTTTCGTAGCTGCACAATGTCTTCTTCTTAGGTTAGCTCTGATACCATGTTAGATTTTATCATTCAATCTAGAATTATCTTAGGATCTTTAACTGAGAGAATAACAAGAACAACAATCAAACACAAGAGACAATAGACACAAACATTTTCCTCGGGGAAATGATAAAGGAGAAAAAGCCACAACTTCCTCAGAGATAGAATCAGCACCAAAATCAAAACCCCAAAATAGTAATATGATCTCCCGACAGCAGTAGTCTCTCTCTCTCTTGTCCAAGCAACTTCTTCTCTCTCAGTTATGCACTACAACTGAGTGTGAGTGAATGTGTGTTAAATAGAGAGACTCGCTCTCTGTTTATACTAATTCCTGACTTGACAATAACTCACTAAGGCCAACTTCTCTAGGAGATTCTAATAACCCTAAGGCCCCACAACTGCGGGGAATTTAACCCTTGATCAATAGGAAGGGTTACCCTCTATGACTTTACATGACTTGTTTACATTATTGAATCTCCCGATAGGAACATCGGGGCATGACATGACTCAATTACATTACAGATACTTCCTGGAATAAACATCGTTAAAAAATGAATCAAATTCCAACTTGAGCATAGTTCCCTTTCTGTGTCAATCTCGTTAAAAAATGAAACGGATGTCCTCAAGCATAGTTAATTTCTGTTTCAAGCTTGTGTAAAAGTGAAACAGGTCCCCAGAAGCATAGTTACTTTCTGTTTCAGGCTTGTGTAAAAATGAAACAGGTTACCTTTAGCAGTGTTTATTATTGGTTTCAAGCTCGTTATAAAATAAAACTGACCTTGAGCATAATTCCTTTTTTGTGTCAAGCTCGTTAAAAAATGAAACGGATTCTTCCATTGTGTCAAGACTCAATGAATCTTGGGGGGCATGAACCCTACCTCTTTATTGGTGTTTCGCTACTTGAAATTCATACTGGGGGCAAGTACCAACCACTAGACACCATGTTGGGAAATCACCCGTCAATGGAATTCATTTAGCATACTTTCTCAGTTTCAAGGTCGTTAAACCATGAAATGACCCTTTGAGCATAGTTCTTATTTTGTTTCAAGCCTGTTAAAAAAATGAAGCAGATACCCTAAGCATTCTTTCAGCTAATCTTCAAGCTCATTAAAAACAGTAAGATGGTGTTGAGCTTACTTTTCATTTTTTGTGCTCTGGTTAAAACATGAAAACTGGTTTGAGCTTACTTTATTGCTTTTTCGTGCTCTATATTCAAACATGAAAAAGGTTTCAAGTTCCTTTTATACCTTTAGCGTGCTCATTAAAAAATCAGTGAAGAGGTATCGAGTATAGTTTTATTGTTTTTCAGAGTCGTAAAAATTGGATTATGAAAAAAGACCTGGTTCGGGTGTTATATTTAAGCACTTTTCAGTCTCCTCAAAACATAAAAATATTACCAGGTGAACTTGTTACATTCACGCTTGTAAAAGAATCAGAACGGTCGACTAGTCAGGGGTAGGTTATCTCTTTTTTGGACCAACTATCCTTCTTTATGAAAAAGGACCTTTTGGAGTCTTCTTGGTCATTTCAGACTCTCTAAACATGAAACAACAAATGAGTTTGCTTTCTTCGGACTCGTAAAACAAAATGATGAGAGATACTATTTGGGAACGAACCCCTCCTTTCTCAGGTTTGTGAAAAATATGAGATTGGACTCGTCATTTTATGAGCTTTAATGAGTGTTTGATACCCTCTTTGGACTCATAAAAAATGAAAAGAGGCAGTCACATTTCAAGGTGGGGAAATTAAAGGAAAGGGAAATGGTTTTCATTTGTTTTTATGGCAGTAATCTACAGTCCACCTTTGAACATGGCACCTGTCTTCATTTGCATATCTGAATAGTTGGGTTTTCATCTTTTCTCCGAGTCAATCCACTTTTGTGAGTCACCTGACTCCTTTGAGTCAATTCAAAGAATGCTTTGTTATATTCCCTGCATTACACCTGGTTCTATTCTCATTCAAGTCAATGCTTCCAAGTCATGTGTTGTGTCGTCAAAATTGTTCAAAGGATGTCTCCCCCAGAAGAATAACTCATCGGTAACTTTACTTATCCTTAAGATTCAGTCATGTCTAAGTTAGTTCTATCACTTCAAATCAACTTTTGTTCCTATTCTCATGTCACTGATGTGGGAATCATCATGGCCCTCCTATGACAAAGTCTATTCCTGTCAACTTCAAATCATTATCCAGGAATTAGACCTAGAAACCTAAAAGAGTACCTTGGAGCCAACATGCCTCAATGGAAAGTTTTCTCATTTTCAATAGTAAGTTTTCATCAATGACCTCTGATTGAAAGATTATGTCAAGTTTTCGACTTCAAAACATTTATTCGCACTTGAGAGAATGTACTTAGATACCTTGGGGATCATTGACATCAATGGTGATTTCCCTCGCACCTGTTAATAATTGACATTATTGAATGGTAATCAAGTGGTTTCTATCATGTTCAATGTCAAGACATTGTAATCACATGGTTAGATTCATATCATTTGGGAATTGGAATGAATACCCTGAGTGGTTAGGCTACCATCATCATTTCCTATGCTCAGGTTGCATTTGGAGATCATTTAGAATCATGACACAGATCCACATTATATGTTTGGTGGCTGTGTTCTGTATTTGAGGTTAAGAGACATGGATCTACTTTGTATGTTCTGTAGCTATGTCCTACCTCCCATATCAGTTATTCATGGATCTACAGTGTATTATTGGTGGCCATGACACGGTCATCATCATAGATCTGCAATGTAGTGGTCCGCAGCTGTGATTGGTTTGGATAAAGTTAGTTACTGGTCCTTTATGAGTCTATCTCTCTTTTCCTTTGTATCAGACAGAAAACTTGCAAACTATTTCACCTATCACTTCCTTCTAGCTTCATAATTTGGGGGGCATTCTGTTGAACCTAGAAATCTCACATTGCTTATCAGCCTTCATGAGAATTTCACATTACCTTTCAACCTCCTAGCAAGCCTGAATTGAGTCACCTTGGTCACTTTTTTCCCATACCTAGAAGGGATGGAACCTTCATGTCTTTTACATAGAGCGTCGATGGCTCCTGTCACAGTGGACCCATAAGTGCCATTGTTTCCTTTCTTTGGAAAAAACCCTAGATCGGCGCGTTTTTCAGTTTTTCTAAGAGCATCAGTGGTCAAAAAATGAGGAAAAAAGAAGTTTATGGAATCTTCCATGCAGAAGCCTCCATGGGGTTAGTTCCTATATGCATGGGAGAGGTGGCATTCGCCTCCCTTACCTGTAGGGATCTCATTCTATCCTTTTTCCAAGTCATCTCTTGACTTCTAGGCCTATAAATGAAGCCTTCATGATAAGAGTGGGGGATTCCAGAAAAAGAATCCTTATGTTGTTAGTTTGAAGTCTGAATCAAAGGCAAAGTAGAGTTAGCATGTGGTTGGAGAGGTCATCATAGTCATAGGATATTGTAGACATTCTTGTTGAGATCGAAGCCATCCACATCAAGTATTTTTGGTTGTACTTCTTTCTCATCCATATATTAATACAAAGACATTTCCCTTTCCTATATCTGATTGTATTGATTGTAATTAGATATTATTGGATTCCTTGATCACCAATATGAAAAGTCAATTTATCATGATGCTCTCATCCCATTTTTTTGTCTTGTGATCTCTTTTGCAAGTACTGAACCATTGCAAGGACTTTTGGAAAGAAGACAAGCAAATCCAAGGTTGAGTTATATTGTATTTCATGTTAGTTGATTTGATTATTCAAGGAAAGCATATGTTGTTGTGTCTTTTTGTTCTCTAGTTGTGATTTACATTGCAGAGGAATAAGCAGTGTCCACACTGATTGAGAATTCCTAATAACAACAACTGTGTTCTTCGTCAATTGGTTCAACAAAAAGAGGGACCAGTTCATTTGTACCCCTTCTATGCATTGTTGTGCACATGCAATCACCCCTGAAGTGCACTGGATGGGGTAATTTTTCCTAACGATTTTGCTGGAAAAAATTCATGCCCTAATGCAAACTGCATGCTCGTTAATACTTTCTATCTGGTAGGCCCTTCCATCGCGCTGCAATTCGATCCTTTGTTTCAACCTGGTAGCGATTCGTTTATCATTGTCTCGACCCTTGAAATATTGCGATGAATATGGCCCATCCTTTGGTAACCCTGTAATATCTTAGATCAAATCAACTATAATGACAACGGTTGTGTCTAGCCACAGCATCCCTCCATGATAGCAGGCCAACAGCTGCTTAACACGGTAATTTTTCTCGTTTAGCCACCCAAAGTGCAGCATGTTAATGAGTCTTAGTAGTCCAGATTTATCCAATCCTTGTGTCCATGGCTACAGGATGCATACGATAGTTTCACCTGGGACCGAAGGAAAATATTCATACGGCTCATTGGCGACATCGCGTTGTGCTAACAAGTCATGGTCATCATACTTCATCTTCATCAAGGTAGGGACAATGTCTGTCTTGCAAACCATCCCCCTCGGCAGCAGTGACATACTGGGCTAATATTTTTGGTTCTTGGTCAGCCGTTGAGGCTGCGCACCAGGTCGGGTGGGAGAAACATAACCTGGAATGTCATGGACCGAGACACCCATTTGTCTAGTAGATTTGATAGCCCCAGAGCTTGATGGCCCCGTCTACGTAGTTCCTTCACCTTGTGCCTTGATTTATGTGCACATCTTTTCGCCCTTATGCTTCCTCTTTGAAAGTGACAACGACCCGACTAGAATACTGGAAACCTCCTCAGTGATAGTGATTGGTCGGTTGGGTGAGTCTCTCTCACTTGAAATATCTACTGCGTCAGGGTTACTGTACATCTTGCAACACTTCACCATAGTCATGATAGACGCTCGCCTACACTCTCCAACTCGCTCACTTCACTCAACAGCTCTAAGATTCAAAGTCTGCTTCAACACTCTTTCGAACTCTTCTTAGCACAGTGGCACTTCCAATCTACGTTTACCACCTTCTTATAGCATCGGGTCGATCCCTCCTAATCATTACCAAATTAGTTGGAACCATAATGACCAAATCATGCATTAACTACCTGAATCCATCGTCGATTCTGTCAAACCAACGGTTGGATCCGTCATCAATACGCGTCTCTTCAACAAGCGTCGTTAATTAACTATCTTAAATGTGCTTCATTTATTGTTGATTTGACTACATCGCGACCCTCTAGCTGGCATGACAGATATTCCTAACTGCAATATTGAATCCTACTCTTGTGCAACCACTCCCTCCTGGTGTACCATCTCTTCCTTTCATCCTTCCTATGTTTTTTTTTATTTAGTGTGCAGTGCCTTAATCATTGTGCAATTCTGGACCATTCCCATAGGGCTTCAATCAGCTACCGTTCACCAGTTTTGGTAGCATCGCTCCATCTAATTGTTGTCGTTTCACTACCCCCCAGAAGTAATAGAATTGACAAGATATGGACCTAACCAGTGCATCTGTAACTTACGTGGATGCTTCATGAACTTGTTGTCATATAGCAGCACCAAATCTCCTTGTTGAAATTGTTCATTATTTATGTGGAGATCATGCCAATCCTTCTGTCTGTCCTTCTCAACATGATGATGGAAACCCGCAATAAAACAGTCTTCTTCAAGTTGTATCAACTATGTTATGCGCTTTTGTAGCATGGCTTCATTATCTGTGCCTGTCATTGCTGCAATGCGTAGATTGGGAACACTGTACTCCATAGGCATGACTCTCTCTTTCCCATATACCAATTTAAACGATGTTTGTCCCATAAATATTTTACAAGTGGTGCGATATGCCCACAGTACCGCTGGAATTTTCAAATCTCAATCATCTCGGTTAGCGTTACATACCTTTGTAATTGCATGCTCCAAGATCCTATTCAATGCCTCCACCGTGCCATTTTCCTGCGGATGATATGGGGTACTTTTCTTATGTTGTATCTACAATTCATCTGTTAGCGCACTTACTGTGTGGTTGATGAAATGACTACCCTGGTCACTCATCAGTATCCTTGGGCATCTGAACCATGTCACAATGTTATCAAATAGAAATCTTGTTGTTGTCCCAGTGGTGCAGTCCACAACTGGTGCAGCCTCTACCCATCTTGTCAAGTAGTTTGTTATTGTGATTATGTACCACACACCAGTTCTTTTCCCCGGTGGGTTGATTGGTCCAAAAAAATCCACAGCCAATTTATCAAAAGGTTGCAAAGTCACCTGTGATACTAGTGGCATCTCATCTTGTTGCGATGGTTTCCCAATGCATTGACATACGTCGCAGGTCTGCGCATAATCTATTGCATCATTGTGTAACATAGGCCACCAAAGACCTACGTGAAGAACCTTCCTTGATGTTGTGCACCCGCCATAGTGTCCCCCAGCGATTCCCGTATGAGCTTCTACTAAGATCTGCAATTTTTCATGTGGTAGGACACATCGCCGCAAGATTTCATCAGTTCCAAGATTTTATAACTTCCCAGCAATCAACTGGAAGTCCAGGGACTTGACTACCAGCTGCTTCTTTTGACTTGTTGAAAAATCTACTGGCGTGACTCTTGTTGTCAAAAACTGAATTATTTGGTCATAATAACCATCTGTGACATCGACTCTGAATAGTTGCGCATCTGGAAGTCCTTCCTCAATGTTTGTTGGCTCTTTTCCTATCTCAATCCTGGAAAAATGATCGGGGCCATCATTCAAGCGACCCAACTTCACAATTATTTCAAAATAAAACTCCTGAAAGAGAAGTAACCAGCGGCATATCTTCCCCCACAACATAGGATTATTGACCAGATACTTCAATGTAGAATGGTCTGTAAACATCTTGAAGTGACTGCCTAAAAGGTAATGGCTGAATTTCTACAGCGCATAGAACATCGCCATACCTTCACACTCTATGGTTGTATAGTTCTTCTCAGCAAAGGATGACTTACGATTGGAAAAAGCGATTGGGGTGATCCATATCTCCTTCTCCCAACTGCATGAGCACTACTCCTAGCACAATAGAAGATGCATCGACATGAACATGGAACTCCTTGTTCCAATCAGGGAACACAAGTATTGGCGCCGAAGCCATCTTGGCCTTCAGGGTGTCAAAGCTTCCTTGTCATTCCAGACTCCATACAAATGTAGCATCTTTCTTCAACAGTTTCTCCATAGGGGCAATGATCACAACATAGCCTCTGATGAATTTGCGATAGTACCTGGTGTGTCCCAGTGTCTCCCAAAGCATATTCACATTTGTCGGTGGTGGCAAGCTCAAAATAAGCGCTATCTTCACAGGGTGAACTGACAATCCTTGTTTGCAAACAATGTAACCCAACAGTATTCCAAATGGTGGGCAGAAAATGCACTTCTTGGAGTTCAGCGTGATCTGATGCTGTCAAGACATTTCCAGCATCAGTCGAAGGTTTTCCAAATGATATGTAATTAGACCATACACTATCCAATTATCCATATATACCTATAGGAACTTCTGAATGAAATATTTAAATTTTGCAGGTGCATTCTTCAGCCCAAAAGCCATTACTTTGTATTGGAAGCAGCCCCACTCAGTGACAAATGTCATTTTATGTTGATCTTCCTTGATGATTATTATCTGGTGATAACCAGAAAATCCATCTGTAAAAGAGTACATCTCCTGACCGCCTACTCCTTCGAGTACTTCATCTGTGAATGGTGTTAGAAATGGATCATGCATATAGGCATCATTCAGTTTTCTTAAGTCGACACAGATCCAGACTTCACCCGTTTTCTTGTCTTGGACCACCATGGGACTGATCCATTCTGATTCTTCAACTGGCTCAATTATTCACCATCCAACATCCTATCCAACTTAGCTTTAACCCTCTCCTTGTATCGCGGATTCAAGCGATACGGCGTCTGCCTTACCGGTTTTGCATCTGGATTTAATGGAATCTTCATCTCTCCTAGATCACCCAGTATCCCTTTCATTTTTTAGAACTTTGTTGGAAAGAGATATTGGAATTCATGCAGTAGATCCATGATTTTTTCCATGGTCTCTTCATCCCAGTAGTCCCCAACACTTGTGAATTTTGGGTTCTCTTCCATCCCAATGTTAACCTTTCTTATCTTCAAGGGCTGGCTCATGGGATCAATTGGGATATCGAGTGTTGCGACATCCCTACTCCCTTATGTTTCTGGAATATTGATATTCTGTAGCTCATCATCATCCTTAGGTTCGCCAAACACATTGTAACATTCCATCATTGACTATAGGTGACAATGCGCATGTGGATCCACAGGATATGAAACCGGTACTACTTTTAATACCACATCGAGGATAATCTGTAGTGTAGTGTTGACATCGGGATTAGCATCTACGAAGCTAAAGGTATGCGCAAAGAAAACCGTCAGCTCTTCCCAAGTGGTTATTTCTCTATGCATCTCCACTGATATATACCAGGATCTTGGCATGTCATCCAAGGTGTGATTAAAGACATGGACCCATTCATCCTTTGGTCGCGATGCCCACAATGTTTGGCATTCCATTAAATAGTTTCTAGGGTCATGTCGTCCATCATACTTTCCAGCGTGGTACACTTCTGTGTCACCAAAGTGAACTGTGATCAACCATCGACACTGCGCCCATTCAGTAATTGTCTTTTCATGAGTCTCCCACCAGCGTGCTGGAGTAGCCTTCAGTGCTTCCTCCATCGCCAACAATCACTACGGTACCAAGACATTTTTTTCAAATTCCATTAAGAATGTTGAAATTTTAGGTATCCCTTCATAGATCGGTAATTCTACAATCTCAGTCGCAACATGACATAGCGACTGTGTGATCAAACCACATTTCCTGAATGACACCTCGTGCATACGGTTTTGCCAATTTTATAGCGCATCCTCAAAATCGAAAGACACACAAATAGCATTGTTCCAAACGAGTTCTCCATCAGCAGTTGGGTGGATATAATCTTCAGAGATGTTGTAAGTGTGATCCCATCCCCTAACAACTTCATCCTTTACCAGTTCAATGTATTGCCATCCTTTATTGGGATCCATAGGCGCGATGACTCTAATGTCTTGATTCTCAAAGGTCATCATCCGCTTCTTGAAGTTAATTACTGCCATACTATCGTTGGCCCATCCAATCCCCAACAGTGTGGGATAGGAGCCTTCACAATTAACAACTTCAATCACATCAAATTGGACATAAATTTTCATACCTTCAAAGTCCACAACCAGGTTTGACACATGTCCGATTGGTTGCACTTTAGCTTGATTAGCCAATCGCAATTGCATAGGGGACCAACCCAATGTCGAGCTCCCCATCTTCTTTCAGGTATTCTTTGTTAGGATATTCACATTATATCCCAGATCTAAGATGACTGAATCGACTTCATAGTCCCCAATTTGAATGTTCATACACATCTCCTTACCTGTCTTTTTTTTGTGTAAAGAGTTCACCGCAGAATCCTTTCATTCCTTACCCGAGTGGTGCAACAAATTTTAAATATCGACTAGAGCATCGGGATCTCTTTCCAGTGATAAGAAACTCTCAAATAAGTGTTGCAAGGTACCATGTTTTCGTGATGGTCCTACCTCTAGCGAGGAATCAAAAGCAAAAGGAATTTCATAGACAGGTGACTTACCAAGATTCCTTTCGATCGCATCTCGGGCTCCAACAAATGGCTCCTTTTCAGTTGCGATATCAAACACCACCTTCTTTGTCCATCCTTCATGTTGGTGTCCATAGACTTGACATATGCGACACCATGTTACGTTGCCGCAACTTAGTGGGTTCGGTGCCCCAAATAGTAGATAATTTCAGAATGTAGGGAAGGCATATTTAGTGTGTCCATATGCATGACAACGAGTGCACCAAAGATCTTCATGATTCTCTTTACCTTTCTTAATGTCTTGCAATTGCAGCGTCATGTTTTCCAGCTGCGCCTGAATTTGGTTCATACCCATTGCATTCTCTCCAACAGGTGAAGCTTCTAACTTCATTACGATCTCCAGAGCCTCTCTCTGTGTCGTAATCTTCTACTACATCAGTGGTTGTCGTATATGAGGTACCAAAGCTACGATAAACCACTCTTTATGTTGAACATTGCTCATATCAAAGCTGACTCGTGCCATCAACGTCTTAAATATTTGATCGAAGTCCCAAACAGTCTTATTCGGAAATTGCTTAATTTCTTTCAATTCAGTAATGTATTGCGCCTCAGATTTAGGTTTTCAGAATTCTTCGATTAGTCCATTCCAAACTTCATCCAATGTTTTTGCAAGGGTCCCCGTAGGAACCTGTATAAATTTCATGTACCAATCTAGCGCACGACCCCGCAGAGTAGTCGCCAGTTGGCCCTTCTTGACATCATCATCTGTGGCCTGTCTAACATTCCATACTGCCTCACAAAGAAACCAATACTGCTCGGGATCGTCAGTCCCATTCCCGTGAAACAAAGGTAACTTTGTGTCATCGCCCGCCATCCTAGGCCTTCCTCCTACAGATGTTGACCTACTACCAGAATGATGTTGACACGTCGGGCAAGTTGACATGGAATTTATGTTTCTCCCTGAGTTTGAAGTAGTGCGTGGAGGTGTGGGTACATTGCTGCTATGGTTTGATATTATTTTTTTCCTAGGCGTAGTCTAGGTCTGGTCATCCTCTTCATCACTGTAGGGTCCATTCGTCTCGTGTGGTTGTCCTTTACGGTTTTTTGTTTCGATCGCAGCAGGACCTTCCCCTATCCTCTACCTCTTCTCTTGTTGAAACCTTGCTCCTCCCCTCGTACAACCACTTTATTCCTCGGCTTCCCTCATAGTCTCATTGAAACTTGAACCCATCTACCCCTTATCTTACCGTTCATCTCCCCCCTTTAGTCGTGGTACCCACCGCCTCCGCACACCAGAGTTCTACTACTCTAGGTGCATCTTCAGTATACCCTTTTCATAGACAAGCATTTTAATTGACAATTGTAGAGACAATAAGAACCTACCTATGGGTCCATTGAAAAATTCCTTTTCTGATTTGTTGTAGGACTTGGTAGTGTCAACTACAAATTCAATGATATATCCTTCTAGAATAATATTCAACCAGACCTGAACAGCTTGCGACGCCCTGTTGTCAATTTCTTGCAGCTCCTCGATCAATTCAGGGGTCCAGGATGTTGGTTCTCCTCCTTGGAAATTTGTCTTCTTGTATGTGAATTGCGGAACTGTTCCAACCACTCATACACTATGATGGGGAACTCACAGAAAAAGTACTCATGAGGACCGTCGTGTATGTATCTCACCAAACACTTATCCGTCATCAGTCCAGAGTTCCAATTTTCTGCTTCAGAGAATTCTCGTAGCTTCTGATCGAACCAATCTTGAAGTTCTGGCCGCATCGGATGCCACATCTAATCTTGAATTTTTGATCACGTCGAATGCCACACACCTTCCTCTCAGTCGCAACAAGGTCCTGACAACGAAACCATTTGTTTGCCAAATCCCACCAAAAAAACCCAGTCGACAAGGGTTCCCACTCTGTCGACACCCAACTCACCGCGATCTCCCTAAACATCGGCCCAGACAGTTTTTACCCTATCCAACAACACCCATAGAGCGGATGAAGTCTCACCCAAGAAGTTCAAGGGAGGGATGACGGAACCAAGTTTCCACAGAAAAGGAGAGGACTATGGGCATCGAAAATTCATTTGTCTATCTATTAGATCTATTCATTCGCATCATCATTCAGATCACATCATTCAACTATCACAAGAATAACCATGTTAATTGCGCAAATAGATCTAATACTATGACATCATTCATAAGCAGTAAACATTGCATCATAGATCCATGTCACACACTCACTTCATCATTGGATTTGCACAGCAGAAAAACATGAAAGAGATAAAAAAATAATAGCAAGACAGTAATTCAGATCAATCTCCTTCTCATTATATTAACCCTGCGCAATCAACTGCAAATTCAAAACACATAGTTCATAGTCTACAACTTGATCTTCTCTATGATCTCTCTCTCCAGATTTATCTCCCAATCTATTAATTGATATATTTACATTTACAATTCTTCTTCTATTTATAGGCTTGTGCCTTTACATTCATGGTCCACTTCTAACTAACTTCTAACCAACTAATGACCAATATCCAAAAAATATGGTCAAAAATACAAAAAGTGACACAAAATATTCATAATTAAGCTATTTTTCGTCTTGTGTGCTATCGTTGCCTTGCGCAATGTCTTCTGAACTTGTGCAGCATCTGCGATGTTGCGCAGCTAGCTTACCCAAAACCCCTTGCCAACACATCCAAAAAATCATTATTAATTTTTTTCTCCAAATCTAAATAAAAGCATGTGTTAAGAGAGTTTCTACTTAACAGCGTTGATATCTACAACATCTATGAAAAAAAACAATTCTACTAGTAGCTACCCATCTCTTCCTAGCTTAAAATAAGTATACCAAGGAACGAATGCAAAAATGAAACAAACTTGTTTCGTTACTCCAAAGAAATTTTGGTATCCTTGGGCATCAAGTATGAACCAAGGTCCCTCTCATTTTTTCAATGCTTACTATTTTCCTTCCCCCTACAAATCATGGTATCCTCCTACACCTTATCCACAATGGCCATCACATTCAACTCAAAGATACCAATGGCTAAAAGGATGGTATAGATATTCTCTTGGGAATCAATAACTTCTAGTACAACAATCATAATTACCTCAACATTAGAAATTACATTTGCATGCAAGAAATCCCCCTCCTTTGAGGCCTCATCTACCTGCTCAAACCAATGCTAACCTCGACGACAAGAAAACATATTAGCACACTTACATTGTTGAGTTTTCCAATGATCCCACATATGTTATCTCCCCTATGTAGTGTCAATACACCCATATCATATTAGGGAGAGTACTTAATCAAGGGGCTCTGTGAATTATTATAGAACATGATGGAAAATAATTCCAATAACCAGAGATAGATCATTCTCTTGTGACACCACAACCTATTCTTCCCAAAGACTCGAACCAGCCATAGTCTATAGGGATTTCTTGGCTTCCTCCATACCCAAAGAGGTTAAACCTACCAAAACCCCTTGCTAATAGTGATTTTGATTTATTGGGTGATTTTTGCAATGTGTGCATCAAAATTCCATTGATTCAAGAAATTAAGGGCCCAATGTACACCAAGACAATTAAATAATTTTGTATTAGGAACCCTAGCAGAAAACCAAAGGACTCCCCAACTATTCATGTGGTTGACCAACTAACGGAATTAATGCTTTGGACTGTTTTCCCTGCCAATTATATGGATCTTGGTAGCCCAATTGTTGATGTGTATATCAACAACACACACATTTTGAATACCTTAATCGATCTAGGGTATTCCATAAATGTAATGACCAAAGAAACCATGGAGGCACTTAGATTGTTTGATCTCATACAGACTCCTGTGATTTTGGAATTATCATATTGATCCATTGTTATACCAAAGGGAATTCTAGAGGATATAGTCATATATGTGATTCATGGGAGTATCTTACTAAATTTCTGGTTCTATAGCCAAAATCCCCATTGGCAGGTCACCCTCTAATCCTTGGTTAGCAGGGTTGATTTTAAGGAACCATACTTATTTAAAAGTGTATAAATGTTGGCGAATATGAACAATTCTTAAAACGCCAACTATAAAATGATTGGTGATATTTTTCAAAAAACATTTTAATTTCCAAGGATTTTATATCGTTTATATAATAATTTGGCGATTTTGAGGGTGAAAAATTTTTACCCTGTCAAAATTGGTGAAACAGGGCTTCAAAAAATCCAAAATGGCGAATCTTTTTAGGGAGAAAAACATGGAAAAAGTGCCCACTAGGCTAAAATTTGCCCCTAAAATTATCCATGTTGGTTAGATACAGTTGACACATATATTGGCTACAAATATGGAAGTATGACCATATCTCATTGCAATTCCACAAATAAACTTAATTTATATCACTTTATCAAACCTAGTGCATATCATGATGAAATCCATATGTGGGTAGAATATGAAGTTAGTTATAGTGAGAACATCCACTTACGATTAATATAGTGCTTTGTTTTAAGGATGAGATGGAGGATGATATAATTAACATCTTTCTTAGCAACAGGTCTTCATCCTTTCAACCGATTCTTCAATTTTTGAATTGTGTGATGGATATATTTGTTCAACAAAGTCTTGTGACAAATCACATACTTATGATTATTTTCCATGATACGATACCCACTAGCATCCCTGTTCATATTGATCTACGGAAAACCCTGAACATCAACCCACAATTGTCTCCTCTACAAAATGAATAACTAGTTTGTCTTCTACAAGAGAAAAAGGATGAATTTGTGTAGTAGGAGTACACAGACATAATTAGGTATTCGCCTTTATTTGTGCAACCACCACATTTACATCAAGGATGATTCTCGACATGTCCAGCAGACTCAATGTCGCATGATCCCATCCTTAAGAAACATAGTCAAGGACAATTTACATAAACTACTTAACTAAATTTGATATATCATATTTCTAACAGTCAGTGAGTATCCCCTCTTGTGGTAGTACCAAAGAAAAATGGGAAAATAAAAATCTATATTGACTATAGGGAACTAAACAAGGCTATCCAGAAGGACCATTTTCCTTTTCCCTTTATTGAACAAGTTCTTGGTAAACTAACAGGAAAAGAGTTTTTCTCTTTTCTTGATGGATTCAAAGAATATAACCAAATCTAGATTGTTCTCAAAGACCACAACAATTCCACCTTCACATGTCCTTGGGGAACATTTGTGTATAGAGTCTTGCCTTTGGGACTTTGTAATGCACCTACCACCTTCAAACGAGTTCTTCTTAGTCTATTTTTTAATCTAATACATGAATATTTCGAAATACATATGGATGATATTAGAGCCTTTGGTAACAAGTTCGATGAGGCGTTAGCAAATCTAGAAAAAGAGCTTAAAATGCAAGGAAAATTACCTCTCCCTGAGAAATGAAAAACGCCATATGCTATTGAATGTGGGTATCGTTCTTGGGCATTATATCACTTCTGTAGGAATTAAAGTGGATCCAGCAAAAAATGATGTAATCCTAAAGCTTCCCAATCCAAAAATGCAGAAAGTTGTACATAGTTTTTTCGGAGAAGTTGGTTATTATCAGTGTTTTATTGAAAATTTTACTAAACTTGCATCTCCCTTATTTTCCCTACTTTCCAAGGATGTAGAAGTTGTTTAAACTGATGAATTCTGGTCTTCTTTTGAACACCTTAAGAGGTGACTTTCTAAGGCTTCTTTGTTGCGCAAATCTAATTGGTCTATGCCATTTCATATCTCGATGAATGCTTCATATACAACTGCTAGAGCAGTATTCGACCAACAAGAAGGAGGGAAGCCTTATGTTATTTACTTCATCAATAAAAATTTGGCTCCTATGGAATATGTAATAGAGAAAGAGTTCCTTGTTGTTATCTACTCTATTAATAAGTTTTTCCATTATATAACTAGTTATCATATTTCCATACACACCGATCATTCTTCCATTATTTATCTAATGAACAAACCTATCACTAATGGCATATTGACTAGGTGGTAATTATTACTACAAGAATTTGATGTCACCATTGTTGACAGCATCGGGAAGGATAATATTGTGGTACATTTCCTTACAAATGATGGTGATTCATTACCTGTCGAAGAACTTTCCTTGTGAACATTTTTTTTCATTTTCTACTTACACTCCATGGTATGCAGATATTGTTAACTACTTGGTTGCAAGAAAGCTTCCAAACCACATCATCCTAAGGGAAAGACAGTGCGTTGTTAGGAAAAGTTCTAGGTATTCTTGGATTGAAGGCTACCTCTTTTACACAGGGTTGGATCTAATAATCCGATGTTGTGTTAGAGAGGATGAAATTTACAACATTCTTAAAGCTTTTCATGATAAGCCTTGTAGTGGACACTTTGTCGATAAAATGAATGCTCATAAGGTGCTTCATTTGGGTTATTGTTGGCCTTATTTGTTCTATGATGCCAAAAATTATGTGAGGATTTGTGATATATGTCAAAGGATGGCCCAACCTGTCAATTCTAATGAAATTTCACTGCAATCCTAGCTTGTCATTAAAACCTTCTAAAAATAGGCCTTAGAATTCATGGGTCTAATTAATCCTCCATCTCTTCAAAAGGTCCATATCTTGGTCTGCACAGACTTTGTCACCAAATGGGTGGAGACCAAGTCACTTCCAAGGGCCATTGAGCAAGTTGTAGTATATTTCCTCTATGAGGATATCTTCATTCATTTCGGGGTACCTCATGAGATTTTCACATATGGAGGAGATCATCTTACTTCACACCTTATCTAGAAACTTAACAAAGAGTACCAAATCCAACACATGACTACCTTTCCTTACCATCCCCATGCCAATGGACAAGTGGAAAGTACCAACAAAGTGTTAGAATCTATTCTAACAAATACCATACAAATTCATCATTGTGAATGGGCTTATATACTTTCAAAATCCCTTGGTATTACAGAACCACATGGAGGAACACCACGGAATTCACTCCCTGTGAACTTGTTTATGGTAAGAACGGCGTCTTTCCAATTGAATTTGAGATTAATACATTGAATACTACTTTACAAGTGGGAGTAGATCTTACAAAAGCACAACATAATTGCTAAACTAGCTTAATGAGCTTGATGAGCTTCATCAATCTTCTTTACATCAAACCTTTTTTTTTTCAACAACATCGGGCAGGGTGGCGTGAAAATTTTATCAAAAAAAAGACATTTCAAGTAGGTGAATGGACCTACTGTACGATTCCATATTTAAGGATTTAAAAGGGGAACTTTGTACACACTGGTTAGGTCCCTATGAGGCGTACACAATATTTAAAAATAACATTGTAAATCTTAGGACTATTGATGAGAATAGGACCCCTTTGTTTTCTATTGGACATTTGTTGCGATTATATAAAAAACCCTTGTCCAGGGAATATTTTTTTTTATAGATTGCTACTTGTTCAGAATTGAAGGTTGTTGGTGCAATGGGTTAATCATTTGCACCTATGATAGAGTGATTTCTCAGTTTCCAAGAAAAAATGCAAGTAATAATCTTGCGGTAAAAACCCAGTTTTGGGCATTATAAGGCTCAGCGATAATAGAAAACCATTATTTAGTCGACCAAGAATATTAAGCACTGTTTGTGATGTTATATTCAATGTTTATACAAAATATATCATGCCTAGTGTCTAAGAAATTAAATTACTATGTGTGGCATGAGAAGCAATGAGACACCCACCAGCAACTCAAAAGCACTCAACAAGGGCCATTACTCAGCATAAAGGAATGCACATGAACCCTGTTCTACTGAACTTATCCAATTCTATGGAACGTCTCCATTTTCTCTTGAACATTTCCAAATCTTATACACTTGTTGCAAAGCATCATCCACATATTTATTAGAGAATCCCACCATATGTTTCTACTTCCCTGCAAATTTTTTGGTTTATTTTACAGCTACCTTTTTAGACTTGTTACATCCATCCTTCACTATGCAATCTTCCCCTCCTATAAAAATTATGACCAGGTATGATTTCTTTCATTTAATCATTCAAATGTTCAGGTATAACTTTGTGGTAACTATTTCATAATCTGACCTTCCTTATATTTCCTTAGGACTAGCAAAAAAAAAATCCATTTGGGGGGAGGGGGGGATGGTATCTCCTAATTTGGTGGCACTTATATGCATGATTAGATACCATACTATATGAAAATCCATTGTTGTCATTTTTTCATTGACCGTTATGATTGCTTTTGTGCTAATTTGAATGATGGAAAATTTGCTTAAAACTCCTTCTCACAACCACCCTTTGAACCCCTTATCCTAACTTAAATTCCTTTGCTTTGTTCATGATATCATATTACCTAATCCTACCCAACTGTGGCATGTTAATGTTGCACTCTAAGCATGTTCTTTATGCACTTGATAGTGGGGGCACACCTATGCTTAACAAATCAAAGGATACTTCGATGATCTATAGAAATCTCGAGCCATTAAGAATTTTATAGAAATGGGATGGCTTGGCTATTTTGAACGTATCCATGGTTTTGACAGGAATATAACATTGGAATTTTCTCATGTCATTAAGGTCTTATGTTTCTAATTTCCGAGTAATTAATGTCCATGTGACTATAATATTTGAGCATATAGATATAGGCACATAAACTAAAGACATATACTTTGAAAATCAAATCACCAATCAACTAATCATGTAACAAATGAGATAACATAGATCATTACACGAAAACTAGAAGTATATAAGAAGAAAATAATGGTGTACTTCATTAACTTGAATGAATGAAGGTGAACAATATAAATAAAAAGGAAATCTGAATTAGGTCAAGAGGTCATTCGAATTGCTCATGAATTGATAGGGAGGCTAGTCAGGCTTAGCTAGAGCTAGAGACCCTCAATTAGTCTTGCACACTCACCTGGACTGAGTTTAATTTATTTTGTGAGTTACTGAGCACTATTTTAACTAAAGAAGAGCATGGAAATCCCTAAAATATATCAACTAGGGCACTAATGAATTAATTGGAGTGATAATGACTATTATGGGTTAGTTAGGGTCAATTAGGACCTATAATAGTGGAGCACATATAGTCCTTGACTAACTGCCACCTAAAATTAGGGGAAAATCCACCAAATCAGGGAATGTTCCCCCAAATCAAGGACGGTTTCCAAATCTAGGATTTTAACTCATGGTTGATTTAGGTGGTCAATTTAGATGTGGTTTGTCCCATTAGAGAGTTATTTTATCTAATAGTGACAGAGGAGAATATAGTCTGAGTTATTGGACTATCAGCGGAGGGAGAATGATGGTTCAAGTGAAAAGGGTCCTCCATGGATATTTGCAAAGAATTTATTGAAGGCAATGCGATACTTACATGGGATGAGAGTCGAATTTATTGGATCTCACTTGCAGAACTATGGCCATAGGTTGCATTATTGGTTCATGAGTATCTTACTTGCAAAGGAAGATTCAAATATCTCTTTGGGTACCATTTCAGATTATTGATACATTTAGGACACAAAAGACAAATCAATCTTTTGTATTTCCTCCTTCTTTCAATTGAATTGATGAGTACAAAAGTGTAGCAGATTCGTACTCTTGAAACAACCTAACTCATCACGGGCTAGTAAAATTATTAGTTGAATATGATTTCTTAGAAACAAGATGGAGTTGGGTTGCCTTTGTTAAGTGGGAAAAAGAATAAAATACCCGAGGTTTATAGCAATCTGTTGAATCTATTGAAGCTACTAAAGTTGCAGAAGATGAAAAGTTGTAAAAGATGCAAAGGCAATAGTTGTTGATTTTTAAAGGAAACCATTGGGGAAGTGTGCATCTAAAAGGATTATAAAGAGGGATTTTTGGAAATGTGTTTCCCTCTTAAACTCAGAAAAGGACATAAACCCATCTAAGAAAAGTTGGGAATAGTAGTGAAGGAAGGGATATTGAATTAATACAATTTGATGAAGAATCAGAGCCTGTTCTAGTTATAAAGGAATGACAGAGGTAAAGATATGGTTCCAAAAGTTAAACAACAAGTGAGTCATAGGAAATCAGCACAAAAACAAAAAACTTTGTTCAATAAAAGTCATTCTTTACACTTTAACCCCTACCAAAGGTTGCAAAAACTTAATACCAAACTATGAAAGACTAACCAAGAATTGTATAGAGTTAGTTTTTGTTCAAAAAAATATAAGGAGTTATCAATCTAGACAAGTGTTGGACTCCCTTATACATGATAGTAATGAAGAAAACGAATGGTTCAATTAGAGGAAATTTCAACTCAAAATGGGCCTCTTAAAAAAAATTAATAAAATAATATTTATTAATTTTGGAGGAAGAAAAGAAAAAAACTATTTTGTTGTTTGTATTTTCGACATATCTCCCCGTGTTTTTACTCATATTTCGATCAGAAGAGCTCGTTGGATGCGGAATTAAATTCCGCATCTAACGAGCTCTTCTGATCGAAATATGAGTAAAAACACGGGGAGATATGTCGATAATACAAACAAAAAAAGTAGTTTTTTTATGATACCTATCCCCAAATTTATATTAAAAAAGTGTTTAAGACCTATACAATATTTCAAATTTAAAGCAATTTTATTGGCTAACACGTGATGACATGGAATTTGAATTAGAGTTAAAAGGCCCATTTTGAGTTGAAATTTCCTCTAATGCTCATTTACACATCAAGATGATAACCAATTGGGTGAAGAAGGACAGATGCAACAACCAAAGAAAGATTTAGGTATCATAGAGTTAGTACTTAGCACAAAAAAGTCAACAAGACCTTCAAAGAATGACCAACTAAAACATTAGCTTATTGAATGGAATGTCAAGGCAAATTCCTTTGACGAATAAGTAGATATTTTGAGGAAACAATGGGAAGATACCATATGCCAATAAAAATTGAGGAAGGTGGAAGTTGCAACAAGCTCAATTGAATATTTGTAAGTTGAATAATGACATCCAATAACTTAAATATGACAAAACGTATTTGCTTCATTTATCCCATGTCAATGAGGACTTGTTTCCATCCTTGTCCTATGTATTAAATGTACTTAAAAGGGTGGATTTTTCCCTTTAGTTGATTANTATCATATCACTAATACAAGCCAATCCAATTCTTACAAGTATACTTTATCTGTGATGAAGAGGATAAAAATATACTTTATGATTTTTATCAGCACAATCTTATTATGAGTGGATTAAATGATTGGGATCAAAATCCGCATGTGGGTGATGTCCAACTACGGGTATTCACATCATTCATGAAAAAGAAGATACCCAATGGGAAAGCATCATCTTCTGCAAAAATTTCCAAAAAGGAATGTGGACTGATGGATGTGTGGAGAAAAAACACCTTTAAGGCTACATGCAATGTAGAGAGTGAAAAGGTACTCTAGGATTTTCTTAGGCTACATGCAGAAAGTGAGAAGAGTTTAACCCTACCTACAATCAGTATCAAAAGGCATATATAGGGACCAATATACCTAGGAAAGCCAAAATTCTCATTGCTCGATTAAGAGCTAATTTCCATCAACTCCGTTGTGAGACCGGGCGCTGGAAAAGGCTAAAAGAAGCTTGGGCAGAAAGAGTGTGTATTTTTTGCACCGCTGGTAAGGTGGAGACAGAAAAACACTTCCTTTTAGAGTGTGAAGCCTTTAAAGACAATAGGGACAGGTACACAAATATCTCGGCGGATAAATCTTGGGATGATTTATTTAACGAGGAGACTGTGGAAAAATTGGGGGCACTCATCATCAAGTTGAATTGACAAAGGATTGAATTGCAGAAAACAACGTGTGAGCTGGTCTATCCCATAGGCTATTCTTAGCCTTGACAATGTTAAAATATTTCCTTCCTTCCTCTTTATGTTTCTTCTTTCACAAATATTCAGAGATCACACATTAATTCTTATGAGAATTGGATCACTACGAACAAAGTGGAAATTGTGTTAGGTTTCAAAAGACAGAGGAATCTCTAATGCTAAAACATAAAACTAAAGAACCTCTCCCCAAGTCGCAATATGGGATTTCCTAAGTCATTTGTAGAAGTATATTGATTGTTTAAAGACACATGGCGTTCGCTGGATTGGGGTTAAACTTCAATTTCCAATCCTACAAAATCCATTGGAATCAACAAATAAAGTAAGCTTTTGGGCCACCACAGTTTCCAAAATAGGATATTATGAAGGGGTGAAATTGGACACTCTCCAATCTCCATGTAGAGTAAGATTTATTATGACTCCTTAGCCTCTGCACCTTCAGAATCTGATCTAGTCGAATGAATTGAATGCATGAGGACATTAAATATCTTCGACTGGGGGGAGATGATGAGTCATTGAAAATTCCATCGTTTTATCATTACTTTTCGCAACCTTTGCCTCATTTTTGCCACGTTTTTACTTGAAGAATACAATCATTTGATGAAATAGGATTGGTCTTGACAATACGCACTCTTAGTTGCATTCTTTATATTTTATTGAATATTTGAATGGATAATTGGAGGAATTGTATTCCCTATGATTACCTTTGAATATGGTTGCATATTTTTATCAAAGGACCTTTCCACAAGGGAAGTTGTAGAACCAAGATTCTATTGCATAAGCTACAAAACCAAGAGTATGTTGCAAATCAAGATTATTTAATCCACTCATTATAAGATTGTGCTGATGAAAATCTTAGAGTAGATAAAAATCATTAAATGTAAGTTTATTACAAGATTATGTTGATTGCATAATCACATGTTGTTGCAGAATATGCAAACCCAAGTGATATTGCAAAAGTTATGAATCGGGTAGTTGATGTAGAATATCTCCAATATGGTCTATCATTACTTGCAACAGTTATTTTATGAGCCCCATCTATTCAGATAGGAGCGAGATTGGTTTCCACTGATTTAGAATGTGAATCATAGAGGATCAAACCACTTGACCATAAATGGTGTTGTGCATAATTTACGTAGAAATTTGCTCTTTGGTTGTAATATTTTGTAATTTTGGTTAAAAAGTTTAAATGGATTGGATTAAAATTCTTAGCCTGGTCACATTTTATCTTTAAATAATATGAATTCTTTGTCATTTCCATATAAAAAGCTGTTATCCGTCGCTTGGGAGGGAGGACCGAAGACATGTTTTGATTACTGTGTGATTAATTAATTGAATTGGGTTCCAAAACTCAGCAATTATTTCTCATATGTGTTTATGTGACTGGTCTGTATACTAATGTCATCATTTTCAATGCTTGTTCGAAGGAGGAGGTCTCACTCTCGAGAACATGTATTGGACCATTAGTTAGTAGAAGTCCTTAGTATTTGCTTAATTGGTAATTGATAATCATTTCATTATTGTAGATAGTTGTGCAATTTGAATTCATAACTAATTGTTGAATTTTTTTAGAAAAGCAGTTAAGATTGATTTTGTTGCTTGACTGTAATTGTAATATTATTCATTTACTAAGAATAGCTCGGTGTCAAGGCATTCCTGGGGAGTGTTGACAACAGAATTGTTTCTTGGTTAATTTGGTTTGGTTTTGAGATTCCATTGATTCTTTCCACTTTACTACACTGCATGCTAGATAAATCTTGTTTGATCAAAATTTGCATCACACATACAATGCATGATAACTTGGAAGAAACATTTGGACCTTGGGTTGACAAGTTAATGAACTAGTAGTTGGTTTTTTTTAAAAGAAAAATTAAAAAGCTTATCGGTTAGTTAGGGGTTCCAAGGCTTGGCCTGTTTGGGTGTCCAACACTTCCAAAACATTTCTATAGAGTCAGATCGTACCAACCTAAGGGAGGTTCTAAAGGTAAATGAGCACTTCCCTGGGTTGCTAGAAGATGAAGAAAACGAGGATCTCTTTTGACCTGTGGAGAAAGAGGAATTAAAGTTAAACTTATGTTTTTTCAAGCGGGAGAAAATCTCAAGTACATGTGATTGGTCAATAGAGTTATTATGGACTCGTTTTAGATCATTTGCAATGATTTACTGAATATGGTGGAGGAGGTTTGGATGTCGGGTCAAATGCAGAGTTGTTTGAATACTAATTTTTTGGATTTAATTCCAAAATTATACCACCCATGATCCTTTGATGATTTTTACCCAATATCTCTTTGCAATTGTATATGGTGGTTTGCTTAAATCCATTTCTCTCTAGAGTGATTTATGCTAAACAATTTGGGTTTTAAAGAGAACGATTCATTCAAGAGGCTATAGGTTCAATGTAGGAAGGACTACATACTTTTAGTGGGGTTCATTTTAGACATGGTAAGGTGGGTTATGTGTTGTGTAACCTCCTCCTCATTTGTGGTCTTAATTAATGGCTTAGGGTATAAGTTTTTTAATCCTTCACATGGTCTTTGACAAGGGTATCCTCTTTCCACTTATATTTTCCTCCTAGATGTATAAGGGTTAAGTCAAGATATTCATGACACTCGAAGACAAAAGCACATCCGAGGACTTTATTTTGTCGATAATGAGTAGTTAACACAAATTGATGATATTCTTATTTTCTGCTTAAATTTGGTGGAGAGTAGAAGCTTCAAGAAGGTCATTGACCTTTTGTGCAAGGCATTATGCATGGAAATTAACAATGATAAGTCTCTTTTATATTATCCAATTGATTTGTGTCCTCGCATGGATTCGTGGGAGGGGGGTTTCCTTTCTCTATTCATAGCATGGATAATCGTATTAAGTATGTGGGTTATTCTTTGAAGCCTAACAGTTATTGTAAGGAGGATTGAGCTTAGATTGTATCCAGGATTGAGAAAAGAGTTAATTGTTGATGTAGTCATAGTTAATTGTTGTTGCAATCAATGGGTCTCTCATGGTGGTTGCATGGTTCTTATCAAATAGGTTTTAGAAGCAATTCCAATGTATTGGCATCTGATGGCCTATATTTCAAAATGCTCTTTGGACATGATTCGACAACTCTGTTACAATTATTTGTGGAAAGGGTATAGTGATTGTTGGTGCAGGTAGGTCGATCTCAACTGACTCTAACCAACACTTCCAAGATCTAATGGCCCCTATACTTAGTAGGACTGCCAAATTTAGCCCGATAACCAAATTCTACTCTAAAACTTCCTTCCCACAACTTTACCTCCGCAGCTTCCTTTCCGCAAGTGGGATGCAGGATGCGAGATCTCGATTGTCCAAATTTCTCTCCGCAACTCTATTTTCGCAACAGATTTTCCGCATTCGGGTTGCGAGATGCGGGATCTCAAAACCCCAAAGGTGCACTTTGCAAATTCCTTTTCCGCAATGGCTTCCCCGCAATCGGATTGCGGGATGCGAGATGCCAAATTTCCAAAGTTGCTCCCCCGCAACTTCCTCAGTCATCCAATCCTTACGGCCTTATCCACGACTGTCGATCTTCTTTTTTATGCGGGCTTCTTAGATATCTGCAACTCTGTTAACTTCCTTGCAACTGTTGTTGCGGGATACTTCAAGACCGTCAAATATTGATATGTGGCCTCAATATCCATCGTTCGTTCTCAGCAAAAACTTGTTAAGGCATAAAACCTGCGGGTTGCACCAATTGATTATGAAATTGATCAATCCAACCTGCAATCTTCACGATGCTTTATCCTAACACTCTTATGCATGCATCTACTCTCTACTTCAACTGTTTAAGCAAGAAATTGATGCGTAAAATCAACACTTCACTGAAATACACAAATGTTCATGAAAACGCCGAAGTCGGCTCTATAAGATATGCAGTTCAACACAGCACATGCATAGAGGCTAACAACCCTACAAACACACTGTTAATCCTTCTATTAAGAAACAAAATAAAATGTACACGGCTTGGATCTCTCTCCTTCTGATTCTTCAAAATATTTACAAGTAGGAACCAGACACAAGTCTGTCCTCTTCTCTACAACTCGGAATTCTAAATTCTAAAGAGCAGAACCCCTCCTACATCTCTAAACGGTCTATTTAAACTAAAACTGCTACCCTATCATGAGTGGTCCTGCAACTGAAATAAACACTAGTACGATGCATGATGAAACGTCCCTTTCTGAAAAAAACTAACAGTGATTTTATCTCCACGCAGGGAGTCGTGATCCGCAATGATTCCCTATGCCACTATTCATACTATGACTCGGCACAAAAATGGTTATAAAAGATTCCACAGCATGTGACCAACTCATCACATTGCTGGCATGCCACGATGCTCCTGCATCAGACTCGCAAGGTAGAAAAATTATGAACCCCTATTCATAATATCATCTATAGTGAAACCCTTGGATTCCAACTCTGCAACGCTCATCCAAGTAGAATCCTCTGTTGGTTGCTTCTTCCACTTGACCAAATAATCCATATAGTCCTTCTTCCTTGTACTCTTTGACACCCTAGTGTCCAGAACGGCCTCAACTTCCAATGGTTGTGTCACAGGCATCTATGCTACCCATTGTAAGTCTTTAGTAGAATCTTCACCTCCTGTAAAGGTTCAAGTGTCACCTGATACATAAGGATATAGATATGCTACATTAAAGATTGGTGAAATACCCGCTCCTGTAGGCATCTCTAACTCATAAGCATTCGTTGAAAACTTCTTGAGTATTCTGCAGGGTCCAATCTTCATCTTCAGCTTGTTATACTCTCCTTTAGGAAATATGTCTCTCTTCATATATGCTAAGACCAAATCTACCACTTCATAGTTTGTTTCCCTCCTTCTGGAATCTGCTCAGGCCTTGTAACTAGTGTTACTCTATTGTAATATTGCTTTCACTTGCTCCTGTAACTCACTAATTCTTGTTGCAAACTCTTCTCCATCAGCACTTTGTTTCTCCAATTAACCTAAGTCACGATGTTCATACACTCCTCTTGGATGCATTCCATACAGAATTTGAAATGGACACATCCTTGTACTCGTGTTTGGTGAATCATTATATGAAAACTCAGCTTGAGCTAATACTTTGTCCCACTGCTTAGGACTCTCCCCAATCAAACTCCTCAACATGTCTCCCAAACTCCTATTGACCTCTTCAGTATGTCCATCAGACTGTGGGTGATTTGTTGAACTAAAATTCAGTCTGGTACCCAACTTCTTCCACAAGGTTCTCCAAAAATGCCCTGTGAACTTCACATCTCTGTCTGATACAATGCTTCTAGGTAAACCATGTAGTTTCACCACATCAAAGAACAAGTTAGCAATGTGTGTGGCATCACTAGTCTTGTAACATGGAATGAAATGTGCCATCTTAGAGAGTCTATCAACAACAACAAATATAGAATCATGTCCCCTCTGAGTTCTTGGTAAACCCAAAATGAAATCCATACTCATAGAATCCCAAGGCCTAGTTGGAATAGGCAATGGTGTATACAATCATGTGTTTTGGCTTCTCCCCTTAGCATGCTGGCATACTCTGCATATGCTTACAAACTTCTCAACTTCATACCTCGTCCTTGGCCAAAAATAGAAATGACCCAACTATCCAAATGTTTTATCACTTCCAACGTGACCTGCTATACCTCCATTATGTTTCTCTTGTATCAAATTCTCTCTCATAGAACAATTTGGTATACACAGCTTACTATTTTTAAAGAGAAAACCTTCTTGTAGTGTATACTCCATCCATAGCTCTCTGTCCACCTCTACTGGATTCTTACAAGCCCTGTAAGCCTCCTGGAAATCAATGTCAACTTCATACAAATCTTTCAAATGCTCAAATCCCAAAACTTGGATTTGATTTTCTTGCATAATCAACAGTCTCCTACTCAAGGCATCAGCTACTTTGTTTGACTGTCCACTTATGTGTTTCAACACAAAGGTGAAGCTTTGCAAGAACTCAACCCACTTGACATGTTTCAGGTTCAACTTAGGTTGCTGCATTATGTACTGTAATGCATGTTTATCTGAATATAACACAAATTCTTTGGACATCAAGTAATGCCTCCAATGCTTCATTGCTTGAACAATAGCATAAAACTCCTTGTCATAAGATGAATAATTCTTCTTTGCATCATTCATATTCTCACTGAAATACGCTATAGGCATGTCCTCCTGACTAAGCACAGCTCCGATTGCTACTCCACTAGCATCACATTTCACTTGGAAAGGGTGGTTGAAGTCTAGTAACTTCAATATTGGTTGTTCAGTGATCTTCTTCTTCAAGAACTGAAAGCTCCTTCTAGCCTCTGCTATCCATTGAAATGGTTGTTTATCCTTCTTAATTGTCTCAACAATAGATGAACAAATACCACTTAAATTCTTTATAAATTTCCTATAGAAGCTTTCCAATCCATGAAAGCTCCTTACCTCAAATATGTTCCTAGGTGAAGGCCAATCAATGATTTCTTGCACCTTTTCTGGATTCATCTTCAACCCATCTCTTGAGATAACAAAACCCAAATATACTAGTGTTGTCTTCATGAAGGTACACTTCTTCACATTTATCAGCAACTTTTCCTATTGCAGCCTCTCCAAAACATACCTTAAATGCTTCAGATGCTCTTCTTTTGTTTGGCTAAAAACCAAAATGTCATCAAGGTAAACTATCATAAACTTACCTATGAAACTTCTCAAGACTTCATTCATCAACCTCATAAAGGTACTTGGTTCATTGGACAATTCAAAAGGCATGACCAACCACTCATACAACCCATCATTTGTCTTGAATGTTGTCTTCCACTCATCTCCTTCTCTGATCCTTATCTGATGATATCCACTCTTCAAATCCAGTTTTGAAAAGCATGTTGCCCCACTTAGGCAATCCATCATGTCATCCATCCTTGTTAATGGAACTCTATATCTAATGGTGATCTTGTTAATTTCTCTAGAGTCAGTACACATCCTCCACTCACCATCCTTCTTGGGTTTCAGTACTGCTGGTATCGCACATGGACTCAGACTCTTCTGAACCAATCCTTTGTCCAACAATCCTTGGACCTGCTTCCTCAATTCTTCATTCTCTTGAGGTGTCAACCTGTATGTTGCCTTGTTTGGTAAACTGGCTCCTGGAATAAAATCAATGTGATGACTTATATTCCTCCTTGGTGGTATTTCATTGGGTAAATCATCCACCACAATGTCACTATACTCACTCAGCATCTCATGAATCTCCTCAGGTAGATATGTCATGCTAGTCTTCACTGTCACTACTCTTGGTTTGCACACCACAGCATAGTTCAAATCTGCTTTCTCAACCTACTGCAAATACTCTTTTCCGGACAACATCAAAACCTTAGGTTCTGACTACCCTGTTGTACTACCTACTTGTAGAGGGTGAAGTACATGTGTTATCCCATTCTGCTCGAAACTATGACAGTTACTCCTACCATCATGAGTTACTTTCTTGTCAAATTTCCATGGTCTGCCTAACAGTATATGACAAACATCCATTGGCATAACATCACAAAGAATCTTGTCCTTATATGGACCTATCTGAAAATCAACTTCACACTGCTCACTCACCAAGATTTGATGTCCTTTCTGTAACCAAGGTACTTTGTATGGAACCGGATGCTTGGTCTTCTTTAGCCTCAGCTTTTCCACCATCTCTATGGAAACAATATTGTCAATACTCCCACTATCAATCACCATCTTACAACACTTCCCTTGGACTTTACATGTAGTCATGAACAACGACTTCCTTTGAGCAGGCTTTGTTGGCTCCTTCTCGGGTTTCAACAAGACCTTGTTCATCATCAGAGATTCTTTCGTCTCTGGCAAGAATTCTTCTACCATCGATTGTTCTTGCTACTACTCATTCTGAGCTACATAGGTTCCTCTTTTCCCTACGCCTTCTTTCCCTGGACATTCAAATGACTTATGCCCCAACTGGTTGCATTTGTAGCATCTAATGATAGCTTCTCTGCCTCATCCTCTACCTCTACCTCCTTGGTAAGGTCCTCTTCTGCTAGAATCACCTCCTCAACCATGCTGCTCTTGTTGGCTAGAGTTATTGGATTCCCCTCTCTATGTTCCAAATAATCCTCTTCCAATCACTTGCCCTCTTCCTCTAGCTGAACCGCGGCCTCTATTGAAGCTCTGCTTCCTTTCTATCTTCTCTTCTACCCTTAAGGCGCACTGATATGCCTCCTCCATTGTTCTAGGAGAAAACATGATGATCTCTTCTTGGATATCCATCCTTAGACCATTCACATATCTAGCATCCTTTTTTGCTAACTCTTCCACATATCCAGCCCTTAGGTTTACTTTGTAGAACTCCTCAATGTATTATCTCACTGTTAACAATCTCTGCTTAAGGTTCTTGTCTATACAGAATTAACTGGTAATATTTGGGCAAGAAATTAGCCCTCATCTTTGCTACCATTCTATCCCAGCTTTTTATAAATGGCTTATTCTTCCTCCATCTTTCTTCTTGCACACTATCCCACCATAAGGACGCATGCCCTTTCAACCTTGTCATAGCCAATCTGACTCTCTTATCTTCTTCTACCTCATCGTACTCAAAGTACTTATCCATCTCACTGATCCAGTCAATGAGATGCTCTGCAATGAGACTCCCATCATATGTAGGCAACTCCAGTCTCGGCCTTAAAGTCGCTCCCAGAGTAGATCTAAAATATCTTAACTCTGGTGTTTCCTGCATAGGTGCAGCTTCTTCTCTTTGCTCTTCATCCTCAGGTTCACTTATATCCCCGGCTTCTGGGTCTCTTCATATGTCTGTTTCCATGGCTTCCAGACGTGCCCTTAACTCCCTCATTTCTTCTAGAACTTCTACGTTCCCTCCTGGTCGGCCTCTATCACGACCTCTCGCTCTTCCAATGGGTGCAGCCATCTTCCCACTCTAAGCCTCTGCAATAACAGTTCTCTCTCACACTGTTACAACTTACCTCACCAAGCCTCTTCTTAGCCCTTGGTCTTTTGGCAGTGTTGGTCCTCTATCTAGAACCTCTTGAGCACTCTTCCTTTGCTCCCTTCAGGCTCCTACGGCTACACTTCTCTCTTTCACGTGCGAGTCTCCTTAGTCCTTCAGAATTCTACTCACAACCTCAGCTGTGGAATTCCTCAACAGGAAATCTCAACTTCCTCGCTCTAATACCAAAATTGGTGTAGGTAGGTCGATCTCAACCGACTCTAACCTACACTTCCAGGATCTAATGGCCCCTACACTTAGCCGGACTTCCAAATTAAGCCCGATGGCTAAATTGTGCTCTAAAACTACCTTCCTGCAACTTTACCTCCGCAACTTCCTTTCTGCAAGCAGGATGCGGGATGTGGGATCTCGATTGTCGAAATTGCTCTCTGCAACTCTGTTTTCGCAATAGAGTTTTCACATGCGGGTTGCGGGATCTCAAAACCCCGCAATCAAATTGCGGGATGCAGGATGCGAGATGCGGGATGCCAACTTTTCAAATTTGCTCCCCCACAACTTCCTCTCCGCAAATCTTCCCCCGCAACTTCCTCAGCCGTCTGATCCTTGAGGCCTTATCCACGAACGTCAATCTTCTTTTTGATGTGGGATTCTCATATCTCTGCCGATCTGTTAACTTCCTCGCAACTGTTGTTGCGGGATACTTCAGGACCATCAAATCTTGATCCGCGGCCTCAATCTCCACCGTTCGTTCTTGGCAAAAACTTGTTAAGGCAGAAAACCTGCGGGTTGTGTCGATTGATCATGAAATTGATCAATCCAGCCTGCAATCTTCACGATGCTTTATCCTAACACTCTTATGCATGCATCTACTCTCTGCTTCAACTGTTTAAGCAAGAAATTGATGCATAAAATCAACACTTCACTGAAATACACAAATGTTCATGAAAACGCCGAAGTCAACTCTGTAAGATATGCAGTTCAACACAACACATGCATAAAGGCTAACAACCCTACAAACACACAGTTAATCCTTCTATTAAGCAACAAAGGAAAATGTACATGGCTTGGATCTCTCTCCTTCCGATTCTTCAAAATATTTGCAAGTAGGAACCAGACACAAGTCTATCCTCTTCTCTACAACTTTGAATTTTAAATGTTGGAGAGCAGAACCCCTCCTACATCTCTAAACGGTCTATTTAAACTAAAACTACTACTCTATCCTGAGATGGTCCTGCAACTAAAATAACCACTACTACGATGCATGATGAAACGTCCATGTCTAAAACAAACTAATGGTGGTTTGATCTCCACACAGGGAGTCATGATCTGCAATGATTCCCTACGCCGCTAATCAGACTATGACTCAGCACAAAAATGGTGACAAAAGATGCCACAGCATGTGACCAAGTCATCACATTGTTGGTATGCCATGATGCTCCTGCATCAAGTATCAAGGCTCGTATCTCACCAACTATAAAACAATAGCTTCTCCAAAAATTTTGGGTGGCTAGAGGATCAAAAACATATTCCTTTGGCAAAAAAAACCTTATGGAACTTTTTATCGTGTGACAATATTTGGAATTGGATCATGATCGCAAAGTATGTGGCTCCAAGCTCGGTAATAGATTGGGTACATAGGTGGGACAAATCCATACACTTGGTTTCGATTCAATGGAAAGGTTTCTTATAGGATTGATGAATTATTGGACAATTCTTGGCATGGAAAGTCAGATCTAGCATGCAAATTAGAGTGGGGGGTGAATCAGTCGATGCCTTAATGGGGTGTTGGTATTATGTTCAACTCCCTTTGGAGAGTGTTCAGCATCTGTAAGAATGAGGACTAATAACACTAGACAGATAAATTTATCTTCACACTACAGATATATGGTTGCAAGAATAGTTACAAGAACGTGACATTGGTCTAGTTGAGGATGGGGTTCATATTTGGGGCAGATTCCTAAAGGGCACACATCTAGATTAAAGATATGGAGGATGCATTAGTGTGGATTTATAATCGAATAAGGGGACAATCCACGGCTAGACTTGGCCATTTGGCTATGATTGATGATAGGGGCATTCGGTCATTTGGTGGTGGCATAAGCTTTGGAAGCTGGTTGGACCCCAAAAAAGTATCATTTTTTGTGTTTAGTTTTTAGAAGATGTGTCTTAACATGGGATCAAATGAAATTTAGAAATAAACATGGTCTTGGAATTTGTACTTTGTGGCAAGATAGTGAGGAAATTAATGATCACTTGTTTCTTCACTATCCATTCACAGTGTAGATTTGGCGGGATATTGAATTGCAGTGCAATACCTTTGTACAAGGGGTTCTATTGAAGATCGGTTCTACATTTTCTAAGTTGTGAGCAGAAGATATCAAGGCCAAATCCCTTTGTGGCTATACATTGATATATAAGGGCCTCACTTGATGTCCCTGTCGGGTTATCTTTGTAATCAGAGTGA
>LPNX010117666.1:318170-401268 GCA_001517045.1 Pseudotsuga menziesii | reverse complement strand
TATATATATATATATATACGCTAACAAAGTCTTTGAATGCCCACTTAGATGGGTGTTATTAGCACACTCTTAAAGTATTAACTATTTATATATATAGTTGTCATTTTCAAAAGCAAAAATGAACATTTGGTTTGAATTATAAGTGTCGTTGTCCCATAAAAGCAAGTATTATCTTATGAAAAAAATGGATTTTTTTTTTAAATTTAAATCTTTAACAACAAATTTGTGCTTAATATGGAATGTGCAAAGTTGATTATTGTGGAATTGAAATGTTCTTGTTACTCTAATGGATAAACTTATGCAAAACAAATTTAAAATTTTAAGTAATTAGTTTGGATTAACCATTGAACAAAAAATTAAGTAATTAGTTTGGATTAACCTATGCAAAAAAAATTAAGTAATTAGTTTTTTCTATAAATAGAATTATGTTTATGACCTTCAATGCAAATGATAAAATTGTTTATGAAGTTAGTTGTAAAAAATCAGTAACATATAATATAACAAACAATTGATAAATGGGTATTGATGATGGAGTAGTCGCTAAAGGAACAATCAACTAATCAATTATTGACAAGTGGGTAGTTGATGAGGTATTGATCAATAAGTGGAGTGTCGATAATGAGTTTGTCAATAGGGGTTTGTCAAGGGAGAAATCATCTACAAGACGATTATCAATAGAAGATATTTAGAGAGGGGATATTACTAGATTGGTTAGCAATGGAGGTGTCATCGACGAAGTAGCTATATGGATCAACAAATAGATCATCGATAAGGTGTTGGTTGAAAAGATATATATTAACAAGATGATGATTTATAGATGAGATGCTGGTGGAAGAGTGATCAATTATAAGTGTATCAACAAGGATATTTGCAAAAGGATCTTCATGACAGAGGAGATGTTGGCAGAGTGGTCATTGACAAGAAAGGTATTAACAAGAGTGTGTTCATCAACAAGGTGTTTAACAACATGCATTCATCGATAAGGGAAGTGTAGGAATAAGTTCTATGAATGAGTTGTGTGTCAACCATATCATGATCAATAGGGAAAAAGCTAAGGAATCAACTAAGAAATCAAAGTCAAAAAGAAACAAAAAGCTAAAGGACAAAGTATGTGTGGCCAAAACTAAGGTGGCAATGTAGTATCAGTGGATGTCAAGAGATGGCACTTCAAGAAATGAGGTACGTAAGAATAAATATCTAAGATAGCATAGAGTTCAAGGGTTTGGAAAATTGAAGAGCAAATCCAAGAGTAGAAAAATGTATCAGGAAATACATTATAAAGGAGCAAACCGATTTTCTAAGATTTTGTATATGCATGTGTATGTATGTGAGTCCTTTATTTATTCGTAATTATTTCCTTGTGGGAGACAAACCATATGTTAGTCAATAAAGTGGCACAAGGATCCACAAAAGGAATTGACTATAAGTTCCAATGGAGACCCATATATTTATTTATCACATCATTTGGTACTAAAACATGGTAATCATGTGAAGAGAGATGCAATTGTTCCAATGGCATGTAGAACAAATGTGAACAAAGAATTAAAGAGTTGACAAAGAGGATGGAAGAATTAGATACCAAGAAAAATGATGAAAAGGAATCAATTCAAAACTAGAAAACAAGGAAGAACAAAAATATAAAGAGAATGATACAAGCGCACAATTACTTAAATATTTGGTGAATCAAGGAAGATAATAGATAGAAATCCCTAGTTATGATGGGAGCTTGAAAACATGTGGTCTATTAGACTAGATAGGTAAAATGGAGCATTACTTTTAGTGTGAGAAAATAAAGGTCCCTTAAATAACAAAAATTATTGTGGCCATATTGAAGGGACTTGTTATCCTATGGTAAGATTTTGTGTTAAAGGAATGGGATTCGAAATTGAAGAAGAAGATATGAACCTAGAACAAAATTGTAAGCAAATTGCATGAAAAAAAAAATTATCATTGATTACCAACAAAAGTTGTTTAGGCAAATGTAGAATTTGACTTGGAAGGAGCAAACTATGTGGTAGTACACTAATAAATTTTACAGTGAGTTGCAATCAATGGGAGTAAATGAGCCAGAAGACCAAAGAGGATCATGGTATGTAAATGGATTGAAATTTTAGCTTTTGGAGTGAGTTTGAATGACTTGTGTTTAATAGAGGTGTACCAATTGGACCATAAAGTAAAACAGAAGTTAGGCCAAGAGAATAATAGAAACGTTGTTGAAGAGGAAGATAGAAAAGGATTGATATCAAAGGCAGAGGAAGAGTTTATTTTTGTTGACGCAATCATATTTCTTGGTTTCATAAAGGACATTAAGTAATGGTGATGGAGGAATGAATGGTAGGTTTTAAAATCTAAGTATACAAAGATAAAATCATGATTGATGTAATTTCGATGGATGCATGCCATGTCTTGTTGTTCTAAGGCCTAGCAGTGTGATAGACAAACAATACATTATGGGAAGAAAAAAATTAGACCATAACCAAGGAGGGACATTGATTTGAGTTGTTGACCAAAATAAGAAGAGCCCAAAGGAATTTATTGTTGGAAACAAATAATAATATAAAAAATCGTGTGAAGAAGACAATGTGGTGTTATGCATTGGCACCAAAAGAAGTGATGGAATTCAAGGGAGAAGAGAAGGTTTCAAAAGAAGTTTCAAAGTTGTTAGAATAATTAAAGGGAGAGAAGAAGATTTAGGAAGAACTTTTAAAGTGGTTATAAGAATTTGCGATACAATGAATGAAAAAGTTGAAGAAATTCTACTAAGGAAAATCAATGACGAAATTGAATTGATTCTAGGAGCAATGTTACAAAATCAAGCATGACATTAAAAGGGCCCAATGGAGAGTGTAGAAGTGAGCCACTAGGTAGTTAAATTGTTGAAGAAAGATGTGATCAAGGAAAGCCTTTGTGCATTCCTAACATTAGTGACACCAAATAAAGATGCATACTGGAGAATGTGCATAGATTCTTGAGCATTAAATAAGATGCCCATCAAATGCTTTATTTAATCCTTGGATTGGATGATTTGATGGATTGTTTAATGGGTGCCAAGTATTTTTAGCAGTATAGATTTAAAGAGTGGATATCATTAAATCTGGATTTGAGAAGGGGATTAATGGAAGACAATACTTAGGACCAAAGCACTGTATGAGTGATTATTCATGTCATTTTCACTTATCAATGCCTCAAGTACATTTATGAGTTAATGAATGAAGTGTTGAAACTATTTATTGGTATGTTCAATATTGCGTAATTAGAAGATGTACTGTTTTTTGTAGCAACAAAGAAAAACACCTAGTACGTTTTAGACAAGTGCTGGAATTGTTGAAAAGGGCGCAACAAAAGTCCTTTTGAATAAATCTAAGTTTTTTTAAGGAAGATTTGATCTATTTGAGATATGTCATGTCAAAGTATGACTTGAAAATGGATCCAAAAAAGGTGAAAGCGATCTTAGAGTGACCTACACCTTGTAGTGCAATAAAGGTAAGGTGTTTCATGGGACTGACAATTTTCTATAGGAAACGTCTCATAGGGTTATGCAAAATATGTGCTTTAATGGTAGAGTGCATGAAAAGTAAAGAATTTCTATGGAGTGAACAAACACAAAGGAATTTTGAATTTCTAAAGCAAAAGATAATAGAAGCCCTAATGTTATTTTTATCGAAATTTGGGAAAAAAATTCAAGTTTGATTATAATGATAGTAGCATGGCTATGAAAGCAGTGTTAAGACGAGGAGAGATCAATAGTTCCTTAGTGAGAGGTTGAATGGAGAGAAGTATTTTTCATACTACCTAGATTTTATGCAACCACACAAAGTTTTGAAGCACTATAGGCATTATTTTCTACTAAAAGAATTTGTTTCATTTGCATACCATTAAAGGTTAAATTCATGATAGTCACGATAAGCTAAATCGTAAGGCCTTAAAGTGTGTAGAATATTTACGTAGTGCAATTTTTTTGTTGGGGGACAAGATAGAGAAAGACAACTTATAAATTCTTTAAGTAGGACCTTGCCTCTAACTACGATGGAAATAATCCCAACTACACGTATCCATATTAAGGAGATATATGCAAAGGGTTATATACTCCATTATTAGCTTCAAGGGCATCATGGGAAGACAATTCAATGGATTTTGCTTTGGGGTTGCCAAAGACAGTGAGGATTTGATGTAATGTTTGTAATGGTTGACAAGTTTTTAAGATTGTGCCTCTCTTACCCCATAAGAAAATTGATGATGCAACATGCACGGAGATATTCTTCAAGGAGGTTGTGTCCAGCACAGATTTCCTAGGACAATCGCATCAGACAAATATACTAGAGTTTAAGTCATTGGGAGAAGAATGTGAAAGAAGGTAGCAACCAATTGTGATAAAATTCAATGGTTCGTCTACAAATGCACAAATAGGGAAAGATTTTGAACAAGGTTCTTGGAAATTTCTTGAGATATTTGGCAAGGGTTAGACCAAAGAAATAGGACTTGATTTTAGCACGAAAAAGTGATTGCATATAACAATTCAATCAGTAGATCTACACAATTTCTGCATTTGAAATTGTTTATGCACTAAAACCAAAAGGAGCTATAAATATAATCGGGTTTCTATGTATATGAGGTCGAGCAATGATGCAAAGTGCTTGCGAAGCAAATCTAGTGAATTCATGCACAAATTAGAGAGAAATAGCTAGAAAAGAAAACCAAGTACTAGGAGAACAATGATAGCCACAGGAGATACAAGTCTTTCCAAGTAGAGGTGACCAAGTGATGCTTCATTTAAAGAATTGATAACCAAAAGGTACTTACAACAAGCTAAGTGTGAAGAATATAGGTCCTTACAACTTTTAAAGAAACTTAAGAGACCATAACAATGAAGTTGACTTTCTAGAAGAACTTGACAATTAATTGATAATCAAGGTAGCAACCTTTCATGATTATGATTACAAGGGTGGTAATGTTGAAGATGTGGCTACTGAAACAAATGAAGATGCTAGTAGCAATTAGCACAAACATATGCCAAGGAGATGTAAATTTTCCAATGGCTAGGTGGCTAAAGTCCTCGTGTTGTCATCCAAATAAATATGTTATTTAATTGCAGAAATTTAACTTCTTTCAAATAGCAGCAATCACACTAGCTGGAAAATAAATAGAGGAAGAATAAAACAATTACACACATACACGGAATTTCTCCTTCAAATCAACTTATCATCCAACTAATCAAAGCTTATAGGGAAACCTCCACATCTACTAAAGCTTAGCAACTGCACCATAAACAAGTCCACCCTAACTCGAGGTGTGCAACATGCTAAAGTGAGGTACAGCCTGCACCAAAAAAGAGAGAAAACAAGTAGATGTTGCTATATAGCCTACGATAGGATTGTACATCTTTTTGTATAGATTTGCATTGTTGTATGGATCTGTTGTACTCTACAACTCCTCCTAATTAATGCACATTTCTCTTTCTCTCGTCCAATTGTTGTTCCAATCCCTAAAAAAGTTGTTTATTAACTCTCTATCTTAACTTGTCTTTATACTTGTGTTGAAACTCTAATATGTCAATGAGATATATAGTTGAGATTAATCATAATATATTTCATTAATATGGTAAATATACTTATAACTAAATATAAGGATTTTCACTTCTTACTGTGAATTACAAAATAGAATTGCTTTTTGAAACATCTCGAACTACTTCTAGCATGTTCACACTAAACCTGTGTATAAGTTCTTATCATGGCTATTTCTCAATAGGAAAAACCATGAAGAAATTGCTAGGCGTTGGGAGGGTGATAAAAACAAAAAGAGGTGAGTATAAACAATACTTAGTTTATTGGAATGATAGATCGAAAGAATATATTACTTGGATTTTTTTAAGATCAATTTCAAGGATCTAGTAATAAGAAAAACATAGAGGTATGACAAAGATGAAAAAGTGGCACAAGGGCATGCTTTACTTTATTGGCAAGGGAAGATTGATGTGGGAGCATCAAATACAAACAATCCATAAACAAGCATTGACAAGAGTCGCCAACATAGGAGTGATTGACTAGGCAATCATCCACAAGCAAGGAACCCACAAGATATTGGTCAACAAGGACTTTGTCAATAAGGGGTTTGTCGAGCGAGAAGTCGTTAATGATATGATTGTCAACAATGGAAGATTTCCACAATGGTTGTCAACGGAGGTATTATCAACAAAGCAATTGTGAGTAGTGTAATTGACGAAGAGGTTATCCACAATATAGTGGTCAATAAGTTCAAGAGGATAAATTACAGAGTTGTCGATGGAATCATTTACTAGGAGCATACTAGCAAGAATTTTATTGAAAGGTGATGCATCTCAAAAGGAGATGTTTGTAAAGTGATCATTAACAAATAAGCTATTGGCAGAGTTTTTTCATCGACAATGTGTGATAGCAGTCTATTAAGGGAAGTGCAGCAATAAGATTAGCTAACAAGGCTTGTGTCATTCAAACTATGATCAATAAGGCAGAAGTTAAAGTCATCTACTAGGAAGAAGGACACGTGCAAAGTGAATAGAAAAAGAACAAAGCATGTACAACCAACATTGACATGACAAACCAATGTTGTTGGAGATGAAGAGATAGAAGTTAAATCATTTAGGTACAAAGGCATAAATAGAGAACACATAGTGTGAGGAGTTATCAAATTGAAGAATAGAGCCAAGAGTTAGACTAAGCATTGTAGAGCTATTATAACCTTTCAGGCACAGAGGGATATGAATGTATACCTGCGATTACATTAATTAATAAGTAGACCAATTTTTTGAGATTTATTTGTGTGTATTTTTTCATTTATTTCCTTGATCTTAATTAATCTATGTGGGAGCCACACTAGTTGTTGGTGTGTAGAGTGACATAGGATCCACATAAGGCGTCAAGTCTAAGTTCCAATGAAAGGCCCTGACGTTTTCAACTTGCAGCTAAAAAACAATGTATCCTAAGAGATAGGGATATGCATGTGTCCTTGCAATTACATTTATAAATGAGTAAACAAATTCTTTGAGATTCAATAATTATGTGTATATTTTGTTATTCATTTATCTATTATGAGTTAATCCCCGTGGGAGCCACACTAGTTGGTGTGCAAAGTAGCATCAGGATCCATATAAGGCACCAAATAAGTTCTAGTGGAGGCCCATAAGTTTTCAACCTGCATCAAAAATCCAATTTATGCTGAGAGCTAAATAACTCCGGTAAATAACAAACAAAATACCATCACTCTTGGAGATAACAGACAAACTTGTCTAGGAAAATTTTCTTAGTACCCACCAGGCAAATCCTAAAATATAGACATCTCAGATGATTAAGCATTCATAGAGACTCATTTAAAAGCACCCTGTTCAAATGACACCAAGATTGTAATGCTTATCCAATTCAAATTAATCGTATTTGAACATAATAAATTGATTAAGCTTTTAACAAATGGATCCAGTTTGCAAAGATTAATTCCAATTACAAAGATATCTTATCTTGCTTCAGTGTTATTTGTAGAAAATTTTATAGCACCCAACATATTTGGACATAATAAATTGGTGTTCATGAAAACTTCTACAAATATCACCAAACGAAGTTCCCATTTAAGCTTCAATTAAAGGTTTCCATTTACAAAGAAATAGTCTCTTGTTTCAGGGTTATCTTCCATTGTGGTTTAGACCTTTGACTGAAGTGCATTGGCATTGAACATAAAGCCTTGATAGTCACATCAACAATGTCTACACTCTTCTCCACAAATACAGACTTTCCTCAAAATTGTGAATAGTTAGAGAACTATACAAGTTCATTTTCCTAGCAACACTAATCCATTGTTTGGACAAATCAATTAAAAGTGGCAAAACAGCAACTTTTCAGCCATCTCTACTGCATAATGTCGAAGCACATTTAGACTTACTCTTTTAGAGACTTGTTACAAGGAAGCAACCATATTTAGCATTATTTAAACTCTGCCTTTTCCCAAACTCAATTAAAAAGTATTAATAACATGGCAGACAACACTATTAAACAAATAAAGCTAAACAATTTATTGCTCAGTGCCTTCAATTTAGCACTCCTTTCAATCATTTTTCCTTCTATTTGTCAAAGGTCTTACCATTCTACCAAGTGTTACAATTTTCCATCCTTCATGGTTATGCCAATTTTGTAATGTTTTTGTCCACATTGCAAACCAGCGTCCTTGTATCTTTTATGACATATATTTAAGATGCCACATTTGAATTTTGAAGAGAAGTTGGTATACTCTCATTTACAGATGCCTTCACGTACATTAAAATCTTTAACCAGTAAACTCCCGTCCAAACAAAAGCAAATCAGCCAGCGAAACTCTCCCACTCAAAATTACTGAGATCTCAAAACCTTTAGTTGAACCTGTCTATATCCATTACTAGATAGTTGAAAATAAGCCTAGATTCACATATATGACATACATAACATCACTATGTAGAAATGCATTCGATTGTCTTTATTGGAGTAAAAATAAGGCTAATATATTCATAAAAGAATAGTAAGAAGAAAATCCAGATTGTTATAACTACTACATAAATCGCATTAAACAAGTAAATTTCATATCAGAATTTTGAGATGTATTTTTCACTGTACAAGAACCCTGCCTCTTATTAATAATTGGGAGCCTTTTCAATGGGACTCCATGTTAAGTGCTTTACACAGATCTCTTGCACTTCGAGTTCTTTACCAAGACTTAGGATCCATATTAAAGCTTGGAAACCTCTAAACCTGCAAAAACATAATTGAATTCAACCCATCTGGAAAGACCCACTAAGAAGTAAAGAAAAGATTCAAGCTCAACTAACACACCTAGTATTTTTGCATTGACAATGCTTGGGATGGCAGCTGGAGGTGCAGAGTTCTCATCTAGAAAGGGTTCCACTCTATTTGCATCTGGCCACACGGGGAATCCTTTAATCTTGCCCTGCCAAAGTAAATACAACCCAATCAAAATTCATATTTCATACTCTCAATAACTGAAGGCTACAATCAGACATTTTCCAGTAAACATCCATTGATAAATTGTGCACTTTTGACTTACCAGTACATTTAATGCAGCAAGTGTGGCCATCCCTTCTCGAGTCCACTGAATACACAATTTGAAGATTTCTTCAGTGGATATTTAATGTTTATAGCATTAAATACAATTCCCAAAATAAGATCCAGAATTAATGATAAATGCCTAGTGGTAATCATGTTAAACTTTCCAGAAATTCAGTATTTTGTTCATGCAGGAGTATACTACTGAATCATTAATACAGATTACTAAGCAGTAAAAAACTAAAAATACAATGATATGTAGTCCATGTGAAACCTCAAGAGGCAAATAAACACATCATGATGCCAACAAGCACCCACCATATTCAAAAGGGAGGCTATATCATAAATTATTGTCCTCAAAAGAGAAAATCATGACATAAATGAACTGGAAACCAAGTCCCATGTGACATAAAGAGGAAACCAAAATCATGAATCAGAATCAAAGTCCCACGCAATCTTGGAGGATCTTACTTGGTTGTAAGTCTAGAGTTAACCTTCCAATAAAATACGAAGGCAAAAACAGCCATCACAGAGCCCACACAATTGCTCCAAGGAGAAGCACTGAGGCCGATTGCAAGTTTCAAAACAAACTATGATGCACACATCTCAAGAGAGTCACAGTGTTGGTATGCCTCACATGTACAGGGACAATTACTAATTACATGATTGCTCAAAATTGCTGGATTGATGATTGATAAGAGTAATCAACCATCAAGAAAAAAATAATTTGTTTGATTATGAATTAGAGGGTGGGGGGGTGGATTTGATAGAAAATGAAGAGATGAGGTCAAAGATTCAAATCTGATCAAGTCACTCAGGGTTACTAGCACTAATGTGGCTGGCAGTTGATGCACCCTCCATACGGATATTTCAGGAAAAAGGGGGGGATCCCATGAGGTTTTCCTTGGAAGGAAAAAAAATTGAAGAACTTATAATGGAACATAAAGGTATTGAAAATGCTAGCCTCAAACAGACGACAATCTCTTAATGCAAATCACAGATTAGTGGGAAACTGTGGGCAAATGAAATATAGAAAATACAAAATTGCAAAAACTCATTGGGATAACATCATTTGAAAATTAGTATAACTAAAAAGAAACACATATGTGCATACATGGAAAAAGCAAAAAAGGATGCTACAAAATGCTTAAATCTTAAAACTACTATTTTGACCTCAAACAATTGCTCCAAGCGATAACCAGAAAACCAATTGTAGATATGAAGAGTATGCATAATAACCTTTGAAGCTGAGGCAATGTGTGGCACCACAACAGCGTTCTTCTGCTCTGCAAGACCAGGCTTCATGTATGGCTCATCCTGTAACAGGCGAAACAAAGAATGATGTGGCTTATTCCTAACACCAAAAGCTTGCGACTTGCTATATATGTCTTCTAAAACTAGTAAAGACAAGAACAGGGCACTTTGGCCTCCATGCTTAACATAAACTCTAGCTTTATCGACAACACCGACTTGGACATTAAGCCAACATATTTGCACACGCCAAACTTTAAAACTGCACTAAATATGCATCTAGATGAAAGTGTGCAAGGTAAATTATAAAGTGAATTACCTCAAACACATCCAGTCCTACACGAAACATGGGATTTACTTTCAAATGGTCAACTAAGGCTGCTTCATCGATCACTGGGCCACGGCTTGCATTTACAAGAATTGCTTCCTGCATCCCAGAAGAAACTCTCAATAATAAGTTTTTCATTTTGTCAACTGCATTTAAATCGAGAATTATTAAAAATTAGATGCCCTGTTCAGACACAATGAAGCGGGATACATAATGCATATTAATGATGAATGCTCTGATTACATAAAGCAAGCTTTGAAATAAAAACATTACCTTCTTCATGATCGATAGCTTCTCTTTGTTAATCAAGTGATAAGTAGTCTTGTCTAGTATAGGATGAAGGCTTATCTGCCAAAATATACCATAAGTTAAAAGTATAGAAATCAGAGTGCCAAATAGTGCGGAATACTCACCATCTTCCTATTGTGGAATTTCAAGTTTTCAGTAAACATTTCGGAACATTGATTTTTGGCAACGCTGTGATATGGTACAGATTTAATCTCTTAGATCCTAATTACTCAAGATATGTTATCCAAAGGGAATCAATCCAGAATAAACAGCAAACGGATGTATAGGATTCAAAATTGCAGATTTGAATATAATCCTGATGGAGGCACAAGATCTGAAGAACAATTTAGTTACTACAGTATATCCAATATATCTAATACAACACTCAACCAGACACTCCCTTCCAGAATTTCAATATCATGTGTTAAGTTAAACTGAAACATACAATGATTGCTTGTCCATGGGACATACCAAATTTCAAAAGACTGCTCGTTATTAAGTGTAATTAAGTAAAGTAATCGTGAGATACAACTTTATGCCTATCTTTATACCACTCTACTAACGATTGCTTTACTATTAAAATAAATTATATAGGCATAACGATATGCATTTTTGAATAGTCAGAAATAGACATTCATCAATGATCAAACATCGTAAGTCTTAAGAGTACACCATAGATTCAGAAGTAACCTTAAACTTCAGTTTCTTAAATTCTTCATTTGATGTCACAAAAATGTATTGCATAGATAGATAAGATTATAGATGGGAATGCCAATGGAAAAATACAAAATAGGGAAATAGAAAAATCTCATGGTTCATCCTCCCACTGTAAAGGAACAGTCATTCATGAAATGATAAACTCAACACAGTAATGGGAGACTGTAGATGCATCAAATGCAAGCAATCTCAGTCTCCATTCTCCTTCTCTACTAGCTTTTCTACAAACTAATTGTAACATGGAGCAACACACCCCTTATTTCTCCATTGTAGTGCCTAGGCACACTTTTTTTTATGTCCCCACATGTCCGACACATTTGGGGCAGTAACGTGCCTGTCACAACTCACAGGAAGAACAAGTCCCAACATGTCAACGTGTCTGATTTGTCAAATTCCTGACATGTAGGGGCCCAAGGAAGGTACATATCAAGGATCTCAGCCAACAACTCTCCACTAACTTAATGGTGAGTCAATAACATGTGAAACTAAAAACTCATAACTGACTCTGGTGAGTCATCGATACAAGCAAGTAACCACTCTCAACTAACTTATTGATCAATCAATAATGACTAGACATTAGATTAATGAACTTACAATTGACACAACATATCTTGCGGATCCTGACAGGCACAGGAAGGATGAGTCTCGATGTGTCGACATGTCCAATTTGTTAGATTTGCAACACTTAAGAGGGAAGGCACATATTACTATATTAGGTATCTTACCCAACAACTCTCCACTAACTCAATGGTGAGTCAAGGTGTGCAACTAACAAATCTCAACTTAGTGATGAGTCATTAATATGAGTAACAATCAACTCAAAACTAACTTAGTGATGAGTCAATGATGACTAAACAATAGATTCATGAGCTCACAAACAATTAACTCTGGTGAGTCATTGATATGAGTAACTAACAACTCCCAACTAAATTATTAGATAAGATAAGGTAATTTTATTAATGTCCAACAAATGACCACAAAAATAGGTCAATGGGACTAAAAGGATACAAACGATATGAGTACAATGTGGGAGTGCAAATGCAACTCCTAGATAATGTCGAAACTAAACCTAATATATAGTAAAGTAAAGAGAGAAAGATACAAGCAGTGAGACGACCTCATAAACATGTATAAAGCCATGATAACTCATGGTAATGTTGGTGAAGACAAACGATGAGACTGTTGAAGCGAAGAACGTTGGAGTCGAATAACCAAAGACGATGGGGCGATCGAGGCACTGGCTCACTACCACTATAGGAGTCCTCTGGAGCCACCAAGGTTTCTCGTTAGATGATTCTGGGGGTTGTAGGCGCGAGGAATACTCCTAGCATCTGAGGTCGAACGAAAGAAACTCTAGATAGATCTCTAATTGATCCACTGGGGATAGGAAGGAATCCAACGAGAGGAAGCCACCCTGTACCAAATCTGCCTGGAGCTAGTCCCTCTAACATTCTGGGGGTGTGTGGACTGATGTGCTATTCAGCACCTCCATGTCGGTCTCAAAGAAAAAGAGGCTGAGGGGAGGCCCGAGGTCTCACCACTCTACTATTTGAAGTACTATGGCCCTCAACTCGTCGCTTGTTATTCCGCTTTGATGGATCAATATGAAAGTATGATGTGATCTTCCTGGTTGTCTCAAGGAGAGGCAAGATGTGTGGGAGCTGAAATCTATAGCTAAAAATCTCTCTGATGAAAAGGGCTAGGCATTTTTGGTCCTGATGTCGAAAGAAAGTCGAGAGAGAACCATTCGAGTCTAGACTCTATATAGAGGCAGTGGTAACGTCCTCTAATTTCATAGTATAAGGGCCATCTAAAAATGAGGTGTGCCTTTGTCTCAAGCTCCTACGGGTGACACACATGGAAGATCGTGGTATATGATGGTCGATCTCCACTGGGAGTCTATGAGATCTCACCCAAAGTTGTCCCAAAGGAATCTTGAGAGAGTGTATCCAATGCCTGCGTGTGTATGGGGAGTGGACGATGAGGCCATCATGTAACTCCAAAAAGTGTTCAAGGTAGAAGGACATCTTCGAGCCCAGTCTCATCAAAGGTGAAGTCCAAGTGACCTGAATGTACAATCTATAAATATCCTCTGATGGATTGATTTAGTACCTGTATAGGCGACCAGAGATGGCGCGGCGTATCAAGGGAGAATTTGAACGGGGGAAGGTGTTCTGGGGAAATGGTCAATGATTGGAGAAGACAAGACGCCTCTGAATACCAACCTCACGCTCGGCCAATGGCCTGAGTCAAAGCATTGGCCTCTGAGGAACAGAGTGCAAGCTAAGGGTATTTGTCTCTTTCGGTGGCTAAAACTTTGAAAGCTCTAACTTTATGAAGGAAGGAGACCAAGCAACAGATGACCTCGAGGCGGATGGGATGGACACCAAACTCTGCCTGAATAATGGATTGTAGAACTATACGCTTGCATCCGATGATGCGCTTGAGAAGCAAGGTTTGGACTCCCTCTATTTGGGCCCAATCTATCTTTAACAAGCTCGACCCCCAAATCTCAGAGCCATAAAAGACTGTGGGCCTAATAATCGCCTCCATGAGGTAGAGTTTATACGAGATGTCCTGAAACTGACTAAGAAACAATGTCTCTCGATGAGGGCCAAGGAACCATAACCTATGCCGAGTCGGGGTTGGAGGGCCTAACGCATACCAAAATGAGGTCATGTGAACTGTACTCCCTGGTAAATGTATGAAGTTATGATCTCAATCTCTACCCCTCTAAAGAAGTAATGTATGTCTACCATAGCTTTCTTTAATGCATTGAAGATCATACCCTTAGTTTTACTAAGGTTGACTATCAGCTATCGAAGGTCACAAAAGATGGCCAGGGCGTCAATATGCCTCTACAGACCCTCGGGAGTAGAGGACAACAAGATCAAATTGTCTACAAAAAGGAGCAAGGAGATCAACACCTGATGTAGAAGGCAACCATTACCCTCCTGGATGTGCTCATGGAGGAAAGACTCCAACTCATCAATGTAAATCCCAAAGAGGGTCTACGAGAGGGGGCATCCTTGTTTTACCCCAATGGTACTCTGGATGAAGTCTGAAAAGCCATGTGCCATCCTTAGGGGACCCAAAACTGACTCATACAACCTCATGATGCCTACCAGAAGGGTCTCGGATATGCCAATGTCACGAAGTCCTTAGAATAATGCATCCCTTGGCACTGTATCAAACACTTTTCGAAAGTCTACAAAGCAACAGTAGTCTTTCGAAGAGCGATGACGGGACTCCTCAATAATGGCTCGAAGTGTGAAGATATGATCAATCGTCTGGTAGTCCAGGCAAAATCTTGCTTGTCCTCTAGCCCTGAGATGTTGTCTCTCAAGTTCCTCTGAAATCCATTGGTATAAGATTGTGGCATAAAGCTTGGAGAATGTATGGCCCACCATGATAGTCCTATAGTTGTTCAGATCAGAACTACTCCCCGACTTGTGGATGGGATGGATAATGTGTCTTTCCTAGGCAAGGGGCAAGCTGGAACATACCACGTGGTTAAAAAGATCAGCAATGTAGAGCTAAAGAGACTGAATACCATTCTTCAAGAACTCAGCCTGAAGGCCTTCTTCATCTATTGCTTTGTTGTTACTCATAGTGTTAGCACTCCAGGAAACTCTTCTAGGTTGCAGCTCGAAGATGCCTGGTAACTTTGGTATTTTCTTAATGATGGGTAATATAGATCAAGTTGGATGACTTAATCAAAACTCACTCATTCAAAACATGCATAAACACACTCAGATAGATAATGCTTTAAACCACTGTTGTTCAGAGAGTTGATAAAAGGTGGATGTATGCAGAATTCTTATCATGCTAGCAGACTCATAAGCAAAGCATATATGAATGGATAATCACAATAAGTAAATGATACTTGCTATTCAATTCATCAATACAAAGATAGGATGACAGTTATCTGGCATTAGACAAATAGAACAAACATGAAAATGAACATTCAAGTGCAAGTATAGAAAGGTAGGAAATGAAATCTGAACATAAATGGCAAAAGAAGCTTATATTATTGGCATGAAAATGAGAAGTCTAAGAGTACAAGTATGAAAAAGTCTCCAAAGCCGAACCCTTTACAATGATTCTTCAATGAGCTTAAATAAGCTTTACAAATCAGTTTCAAGATCCTCAAAAGATGGATCTGATAACCTCTTTTCCTATCTCAAATCCGAATTTGTGAGGTGGCTGGAAAATGCAGAAATTTCTGGAAATATGTTGCTCAAAGATTGACCTATATCTCTCAAATCAAAATAGATTTTGGAAATCTGAGAGAGGTTACTGTTATTTGGTTTGTTATGAGCAAATACCTCTCTCAGTTATTTGAGATTCGTTTTCATTTGCCTGACATCTGTATTTCAAAAACATGTGCCAAACAGGGGAATTCTGAGATCTGAAATTTAGGGCTCATAGATAGATTCGATTCTCCCAATCTGTGACCCCTGTAGGAAAAAAACCTCCGACCGTTTTACAAAATGATTCTCCAGTCGCTCAGAATCATCATTTGAAAATGATGACTTTTCACAGTAAAAATGCCGATTTCGGTGGCTTGGAGCGCCCTAAAATTTCGGTCTTAGCTGCTGAAAGTCCGCTTTTGGTGGCTTAGAGACCGTTTTGAAACAATGCTTAGCCACGGAAACCTGTGTTTCAAGTTTTTTGAAATAAAGACTAACTCCAAAGTTTTTTTTTAAATATTTACAAATTAGAACTCATTAAAATGAGCCTAAAAAAATTTAATAAAGTTTTTCCTAATGACTTTCTACCTCTTAATAAAATAAATTTGACTAATTTATTTGAGGAGATAACACATAGTTTTGACTACTCTCGTGATATCCAACTCAAAGAAAAACTGACATAAGGAAGAAGAGGGGATGTGTGTTGGGGGTTGTCCGGGAATGTCATATAGGGAGGTGATATGGGAAAATAGGGCCCGAGGATCAAGGTCAAATGGTATGACATGGTGTATAGGAAAAAGGGCCCACCATAATGCTTTTGGGGAGTGGCGAAGGGCCGCAAAAAGTTCGCTCTTTACGGTGAAGGAGCTTACAATAGAATTTACGTAGGTGAGGGGAGGATGGGGGGTCATGTATGAGAGTGAAGCAGAGTTGTTTGTGAAGGGATTTGCATTCATCATTAAACCAACGATTCATGGGGCAAGAGCCAAGGGTGGGTTTATGGGCGTGCTGACAAGTAGAGTGGGGGTAGGAATCAAGTGTTGCTTCCTCAAGGACTGTGAAGAGTATCTCACATTTGGATGTGGTTGTGGCCATTAATCTGAAGTGGGAAACGGGGGGGAGCAACTCTTTAAGGCGGGTGGTGTAGGAGACGGTATAATCTCTATCAAAAAGGAAGGTGGTGTGGGGGGGTGACGAAGGAGGAATCGACTGGGAGGTGGAGGGGGGAGGGGGGATGTAGAGAGGAAGAAAGTGAGGAGGGCATGATCTGTTTAAGGAAGGAGAGATACAGAGAAGTGTTGGATATGCAGGAGGAGGTCGTGATTGGCCAAAACACTAACCCCCCCATTGTGAGGGAAGTAAGTGAAGTCTCCTAAACCCAAGAAACAAGGGAGCTCATTCGAAATTAATAAGCTATGGGATTCCCTAACTGCAAAAGGTGTCTCCCATAACCTATGAGGGGCCCATTCCTGTCTGGGAACATCTATGAAGGCCCAGGGCACAACATATCTTGCACATCCCATTTTGTTAGACTTGCAACGCTTAGAGGAGAGGTACATATTAGGTATCTTAGCCAACAACTCCATTAACTCAATGGTGAGTCAAGGTGTGCAACTAACGACTCTCAACTTAGTGACGAGTCATTAATATGAGTAACTATCAACTCTCAACTAACTTAGTGATGAGTCAATGATGGATCAACAATAGATTCATGAGCTCAAAGACAACACAGTATTCCCCCCCCTCAATCTTGACTCCAAATTATTAATCACCTATTAATACCTTACATGATAAAAGTGAGCCTAATCACTAGTTGTTTTAGGGACACAACATGCCCTTCTTTAAATGCTTTGAGCTCAAATCATAAGAAAGAGCTAGGTATAACTATTACTAGTTCCCAAAGTCATATACTCATGTAGCCATAGAAGTAAGATAGAGTCATATACTGTACACCATTGGCTCAGTACCACTGCATTCACTCCCTTCTTAGGGCCATTGACCATTGACATCAAAGATGGTGATAATTGGTGACTGCCCAATGAGATTCTGGGACATGTTTATGCTATTGTCACTGTATCAATCCTTGTGATTTATTTATGTTGTAGCAAGGGTCACATTGGCAAATTCTATGAGAGGCTGCTCTTGGACAATGTTTTTTGTAATGCTTATTTATTCATCAAGTACAATGATTGCATTCTCTTGTGAATCCCCTTCAAAAAAAGATTTATCATTATGCACAATTGGAGATTCATCGAGGGGTGGCAAAGTGGGAGGTACCAACTCTGTAGGTCTTCTCTTCATAAGTTGATGGGATCAGAGCTTATTATCAGCAATATGCAGTTATTTGGCAGATTTAATAGATTTTGGCCCTGCTCAACAGATCTGTATCAATGGCTTTTTACAAACAGGACCAAGCTATGCAAGTTACATTTATGTTCTGAAGGGTTTTTAACATTTTATTGTTCAGCTTCCAAATAAGGAAGAATATCAAAAGGTTATTGATGAGGACCTTGGTTCTAGGGAAAAGGAAGGTTGTTTATGACACCATGGTTTTCTGAATTTGATCCAGACACGCTGGTGGTTTCCAAAATGTCAGTTTGGGTGCACCTTCCTAATCTGCCCCTTCATTTTTGACATCCCTCAGTATTAAAAATAACTTGGGTATTTGTTGGGTAAATTTTTAAGAACAGAAACTGAGTGGGAAAAGAGGGGTTGTTCACTTATGCCCATATATGTGTGGAGATTGACCTTAGTAAAGGTCTTCTAGATAAGTTGATATTAATACAGGGCAACTTGAAGTGGACTCAGCTATTAGACTATGAAAATACTTATTTTCAATGTCGGATTTGCAAACAAACAGGTCATCTACAGGACTCTTGTCCTCAATTTAGAGTACATACAAAACGGAAAAACAGTCATCCCCCCAAATCCAAAAGCTGGCAGCCATATATGCCACCAGATTCAAATGACAAAGAAAACTTTGAAGCAAAGGATTTGACTATAGAAGCAGGTGAAAAGGAGGTAAATGATGGAACTAGAAACAAAATGCAGATTTACAAAGATCCGTGGAGACTAAAGAAGAAGGAATACCTCAGGGGACTTCAACAAGGGAGAAAGTTGCAAATGAAGTTTCAGATGGAAGAATGAAAAGATCTCATAAATCTGAGTCTTCTAATTCATATAAGGAGCAAGGTCTAAATCCAGAATACTGATGTTCCTTTACCTCATGAGGGTCCACCTATACAGGGTTGGACAGAAATTAAAGAAAAGAAATTGAAAAAAGGTTAGATTGAGGAGAATGCTCCTTGCTAGTCTGTGTTCCCAATTGTTGGTTTTTTTACTTTGATGTTGAAGTCAGTTATGTGTGAGAATCCTTAGGGATCTTACTAAAATGCTCTCGAAGCATCTAAAGAATGTAACTTTTTATTATTTAATAAAATATATGATTTTTTCCATGGAAAAAAATAGGAGATTCATTGACGAGAGGAAGAGATTCTTGTAAGAGAAGATAGGAGATGTTTATAAGCTCTTCTAAACCCTCTTCACAAGGAGGTTGACCATAGTGAGGAGGAGGTTCAATCTCTGTCGCTACATCTTCCACTTCCTCACATTTTAGTTTTTCCTCGTTTTGTATTGATGATAGATGCATCTGTTGGTGTTGTAGCTGTCACAGAATTTGGAAAGACTCTTTCTTCACCTCTTGCAGAAGATGCAACTGCTTTTTATACTCATATCTTCTCATAAAATCCCCTTCTATGATTATCCATATTAGCTGGGCTTTTATCTTCCTCTCTTGGTATATAAATGTTCGTTGCAAGAATTTCAACTCTTTGGCCATTTTCCCCAAATTTAAACAATAATTATGGCTTCATCATAAATCCAAATCAAGCATATAATGTACCATTTCAAAGCCAAGCATATGAATTTTCAATTTGAAAGTTGAAAGTGAGCTCTTCTGATCAGTGTTGCACATATCGGCAATATATCGAAAATATCAGATATATCGCCGAGTTATTCCCCCTTGCGATATATCGGAATTAATAAATCGCGACATTTCCGATATTTTCTGATATATTCCGATATATTCCGACATATCCGATATTTTCCGGTATATTTGAAAATGTCAGTCTGCTGCTAGAAAATGCAAAAAATTGTGCTTGTTCAGAGTTCATACCTTCCATTTTTTGTTGATTTAACATGGTGGAAACCACATCTAAATTATGTTGAAGCTAGGAAGAGATTTCTTTCTGAATAAGGAGGCTAAAACAAGGTCCTAACTGTTTATTTTTCTTGTTGTTCTTATTTTATGATCAATACATTTATGTAATGGTGTTTCAATGAAAGCATATATCATGCATCAAATCTTGGAGTAGGATCACACCTAATTGCTTTAGCATGTTGACAAGTAAAGCACCTTTTCAGTGGCCTACATTGATTAAGTTTCCAGTAATCTAGTCAAGCATACATAGATGAAATGTTGCGTGTTGTGAAAACGCTTCTCATTATCCCCACTCACTTATTTCCAGCCCTCCTTGTTCCCTTATTCATTCCGTTTGCCCAACCTCAATAGGTACTGGTCTCGGTCCTCCTTCCATTCTATTTATAGAAACCATACTACAATTTCTATTTTACTGAATTGACTCTTCACATCACCATGAGTCTTATTTGCATATACTTTAGCAATCCTAAGTTTCAGTTTAGTAACGATATGTGACACTTGACATCTTATGCATCTTATTTATTAGTTGTATCATCATATTTATGTAGCAATGTGTCTATTCGATGTTGTTGTTGCTTTAGATGTTTAAAATTTTGAAAACATGAGTATTTTTGTATTTTTTTTTAGGTCTTGCGACATTTTCCTATATTTTCCGCCGATACCACCAAGAATTATATTCCAGACCCTCGCCGATACTTTCCCCGAGACGATTTACGCAACATTGCTTCTGATAAGCTGCTAACAACCTAAATATATCACTGCAGCTGTTGCAGAAATGCACCAAAAACAATAGATTTTCAAACTTCAATATCTTTTCATCCAACCTCTGATTTGAATAAAAAAAAATTGAAGCCGCTCATTGTTCACGTAGAATCAGATCTGCAATTATCTTCTGAAAATTCTACTGGAAAAGTTTCCAAAACATTCTAAATTTTGTAGCCCTGTTTTTTCATCTCTCTGGTTTTGAAACCCACGAAAAAGCAAAATCCCCCGAAACTCTAATACCAACTTCCAGTATTCCAATATCCAAAATGGAACTCTTACTGCCACTAAAATTTAATAGTAACAAATGTAATAGAAATAAAGAGCCAAGAATGAAAGAATCCAGGTACCTGCACAACCAAGAGTGGATTGCTCCTACAAATCCTAAATGGTGGAGGAAGAGTTCTCCATAATGTACTCAAAAGAGTTATATGTTTTGACTAACAACAAATTGATTGATTACAAATGAGGGGAAGAAACCCTTTTAATGCAAGTCTGTACCAACTCTCCACTAACTTAGCGGTGAATCATTAATGTGTAACTAACAACTCTCAATGAACTTAGTGATGAGTCGTTTATATGAATAACTAACAACTCTCAACTAATGTAACACCCCGTTTTTTACCCCAGCATGTAATTATGTAATTATGTATATAATGATGAAATGGCTAGAAGCTGAACATGAATGATCTAGTGTGATCAAGATGATGTAATAATGTAAATTTTACGCTTAATATAAAAACCACGACTACCGAAGACTAAGAAGAATAAAAATGAGATGGGAGGCTATGATTCCGCAAGAGGGAAAGTGAAAAGGGAGTTTAAGGGGAAGATGACCCTTGTGATAAGTTAAGTCATTATCCTTATTATTCATTTTATCCTAAGTTTTATTAATCCCTCTTAAGTAAAGTAAATTAGACATAATCTTGAGTTAATTAGCCTAAGCTTGAGATTAATTGGAGAAAAAGTGAATAATCCATGTATGCCACTTGACTAGTTCCCGTCACCCCTTGCATGCCACTTGGCTTGTTCTCAACATGCATACAAATTATTGAGAACTAGTTCATTCAATCATTATTATGCTATCATTCACTTAGCCATCAAAATGTTGTCATAGTTGAGCCATCATCCTGTACCAGAACCTGAAGTTGTACCAGAGGACAACCAGATATCACAGAGTTGTAATACAATTTTACCCAAGGGATATTGGTGCTAAAAAATTGAGTTCCCTTGTGAGAGAACCTCTCCTGCACCTGAGTTCCCTTGTGAGAGAACCTCTCCTGCACCTGAGTTCCCTAGAGTCTCAACACGGAGAGTCCATGGCCGGCCTATGATAGAGCCCTGGAAGGTAATTGGGAATCGCCTGAGGGACTACTAACTCAAAGAAGGAGATCCATTCCTTGGCTTGTGCAGGATGATGGGTAGGAGTGCTAACATATTGGGACAATTGTAAAGGGGGCTCAGCACCTATGAGTTTGCTAGATATTGAGCTAAGTTTTCCTTCTTGTGGACTAATAGCTCCAAATCAAGGGTGGCCTATGTTATAAAGAGAATAGGCATAAACAGCTGGGAGGAACGTCCTTAGTCTGCATTCAGTTGAAGGTTATTTTAAGACATGTTTCCAACTGTGTTTGAAATGCCATGTATTTATTTGTATTATGTACATTATTTAATTCATTGCTATATGAGTATCTAATTACATGGATTTCCGGGTATTGCACGAATGCATTCATACTAGAATTGCTTGTATGTTTTAGTATATGAATATTTTTAATTTGGTCAACCATATATTTAATTTTGTTGTAAATTTGATAATTAATTTATGACAAAACGAATTTGGGTATCAGTGGTGATTCTGATAAGTGGTTTGAGTACCCCGTGGCCCCAAAGGCATGGTGTGGTCACCGGGTATGTGACAGATTAGTATCAGAGCCACAGGTTGCAGCACTAGAACTGCAAGGGGCAAAATTGAATTCTACAGGCAGAATTATACGTTGCACATGAAGTGTTTAATGAAATACATCAAAGAAAAAAATTGGGGAAATTCATGTTTAATTCCTCTATTTCTTAATTTAGTGTGGTAATTAAATTACTAAATGGGTATTTAAATGGTTGGGATGAATTCAGAGAACAGTTGTGGTAAAATTTGTGAGTTTTAGCAAAATTATGGGCAATGTTACAGTTTACAAGCAAACTGTTTGACAAATTCCTTGTAGAGATTCTTGGCTTGAAGTGCTCAGATTTGGTGTACAGAACTAGCATGGAATATAGTGATAAATAAAACCATGAATGGAATATTCAACTCTTCAAAATTTGGGCAGAACATTGCATCAGTGTAAAAAAAAAAATAGTTCTATTAACTAACGAAAATTTACCAGTATGAAGAAAGAGCCACGAATGCACAGTTCTGTTGGTTGACAAAATAATTACCAATCTTGAGAATGGCCAGGTATAAAATTCGGAAAGACACTTGTGAATAGAAATGCCAAGTGTAAATTTCATAGAACCGCCTGTTTGAAAATTCAAAATTTTTGAATTTTTTGGAAAAAACTATGTGGACCCCCACAAGTGCCACATGGACGGTGTGATGTGGAGGTGCCACATGGACCCCAGATGATGTAGAGTTGCCAGATAAATGAGGGATGTGACGTGGTACAACTACATTAGTCAAACGATATGAATCACAGGCTAAACCATGAGGAACTAGATAATTGATCACAAGCCGGATCAACAATCCTAATTCATTTCACGCCGATGAAATGTCTAGGGTTTAGCTCCAATCGCACGAAGTGAAATTGTCAAACCATGGTTTACAAGTGGCACAATTTCATTGGTTTCGCATCGTAGTAGTGGGTTTCCAATACCACTAATTCCGCGAGTCGAAACCACTCTACATAATGGGATACAGTTGCATTCCAACTCGAGGACAGTTGTCCCACCAAATGAGAGATAGTCGGCTTTGAGTCAAAGGATGGTTCAATGCCACCTAGATCAATCTGAAGGTGACACGTAGGACTTGACCGACACGTCATCATCATGCCACATCAGTAGAAAATGAGAAAAGTTTTTAAAAAAATTGGAGCCAAAAAATTAATTTGGCCATAGCAAGAGCAGAATTGCTCAGAAAAGGTAAGACCCGTAGCATTCTGACGCCATTTACAGAGGCCACAAAAATGCCAAAGAGGGATACTAGCCTATTCTAGTCCAATTTGTTGTCGCCTCTTATGCACTTGGGGGTTGACGCAACAGAAATCTTCAAGCTACTCGATGCGTCCTTGGGGGCAAGTCTTGAGTCAGGTGTTGTCACCTGATCTTGACTCCTCCATTTAAGCTAACTCCTAATAAAGCCAAGTGGGTAGTCCCAAGAAAAGATTTGCTAAGGCTCTTATTAGTTATTAGTTGTGGTTGGGATTGTTTTTTGGGAGTTTTAAGTGATTGACTAAAACAAGATACTGCAATATAAGATTAAGTTCAACAGCATAAAGATATAATATTGATAACATGATATGACTGAAAGTAGAAATAATTATGCAAATTAAACCAGTACCAAATGGAGTCGCAGAAAAAAATACTGCTAAAAATCGTAAATGTTTTGCAATGTACTTGTTTTAATTTTTAAAATGATGAGTGAATCAGGGGGAAAAGGGAATCCCCGATATACCGTGAGGTACTGGGAATATGTCCGGATTTTTCCCAATGCGGTTCTACGCAAGAAATTGTGAGCTAGATGGAGTCACAAGGGTATGTCCAACACTACACCAAACGAGGGTGTAGCCTGACAGGGCCCCGCGGTCACTTTCTAGTTGTTCCCGCTTTCTTTGCAAACTTCGCCCACAAAAAGCAAACTTTGTTTACACAGGATTTCCTTATGTTTCCAAGGAATTGATTTTAATTAAGGTGAATTTTTAGTTAAATGTGAGAAAAATATTGAATGCAACAGTCCGCCGCTTTTGGATATTCCAAAGATCAGGCAAGCTTGCGATGGATAGTGCATACACGGATTACACAATACGTTTTATTCCAATTTGAAAGCAATAGGTGTTATACTAATTACTACAGCCAAGAGTCGCTTTTCCCTTTCGATACTTCATGAAAGCAAGGATGGGTTAGTGTTCATTACTTTGCAAAAAATAAAACTTTGAAAGAAAAGTTAAATTAACTAAAACCAAGTGAGTGGGAGCAGAGCAAGTGGTAAAGTTGAAATGTTGTAAATGGTTGTAAATGGAAGGTCTCATGTTCAAATCCCCCCAAACTTACCCGTGTGCCATGGTTCAGGAGCTGTGGATGCACCTAGGGGTAATAGTGGTAGCGAAATTGGATCCCTGGACCTCGTGTTATGCGAGTACCAACCCCGTCTCCAGTTGTTGATTCCCCTATTAAGAAAAAAATTAACTAAAACCACAAAAAAAACTAATCTAAAGTTAGCAGTAAAAATAATGATACAAAGCAAAAAAGCAAACCATCAAGTAGGCGACACGAATCCCCCCAGCGGGGGATGGAGTGCAGACACTTGGAAAGCCCACTTGCTTTTCCTTTATTACTTGTTTTTTTACAAAGGGATTTAGAATAAAGAATAGCTTTGATCCTTTAAAAGTAGGATCAGGGAAGTTTACAATGGCTTAGAAGTGACTAGAAGAGATAATAGGAACTTTGGAGCTCTTGGATGGCTAGATTTGTCAAAATTTTCCAGAGTTTGCTTTTCTTTTTCCGTCAAATCTGAAAAACCAGCAAGCTAATCAACATTAAAAGTTAGTGTGTTGGCTAAAAATAACATAAAAAATACACCCTACTTAGTGCTTAAAATACTTGGAAAAATTATGGCTATAAGCACTAAAAGGAACTAATCTAGATCTAAGCTTGAAACAGAACTTTAAAGTGCTTTAGATCTATCAACTTTGCATAACAAATAAGACATAAAATGAAGCTTGTAAATATAAGTCTTTCTAAGCAAAGGAAGGAAACCAAATAGCCAAAGAAAGAAGTTTAAGTTTTTAAGAACAAGGAGAAGAAGATTGCTCAAGCTTGAAACTTGTTGAGGTCAACGGATGCCAATGGGAAAAAGAAATATTATTCATCCAAGAATTGAAGAAGATGGAGATGCAACTTAGCTCGACCCCTTGCTCCAAAAGAGTAACCTGAAAGCCTATTCGCACTTGCAAACAATGAATCAAATCTGGTACATTTCACATCTAGAAACCAAAAGAGCATGAAAAATAACTTAATAAAGCATGCTACTCTCGAATCTCTAAAAGCAAAATATTAAGTAAATAAATTGAAAGCCTCAAATATTTACTCTACGTGTTATAGAAAACCTTCTAAGCCAGATCAATTACCAATTACCAGCAAAGCATGAAAAACTATAACAAAGTTACCTCGTTAAGCTCACACCATTCACATATTAGACATGCATCAATGGACCTCCAAAGCCTCAATATTATTCATAATGCAACAATAAAAATATTACAAGAGCATAGGTTCAATCCTCCATGCAAAATGAAGAGAAAGACCTCGCTTCAATAGGAAAAGAGACCCAGGGGGGCACAATCTTCAAGAGGAGTTCATTGGAGTAGAAGGCGAGTTCAAAGAGAGAATCATGGGATGTGATTGGGATTGAGTTCAAGGATGAGGCGCCACATCTCCACAAAGAGATGTGGCCCCATCTTGGGATTATCTCCCTCAAATCGCATGTGCCAACTTACTAATGTGCCTTGCTCACCTTGGACAAACTAGCCATCAAGTAGATTTGATTGGGATCCACTCGAATTGCCTTCAATTAACCCCCGATTTAATCCTTAGTTAACTTGGAACATGTCTGGGACAAGTACCCACTGATTTAGGGATTTTATTTTTCTCCATATTTTCTATTTTTCTATTTTTTATTCACTTTTTTGCTTTTTTGGAGAGAATTTCACTTAAATGATAAATAATCACTTAAAAACTTAGGAAGGTGGGTTTTGGGGTAAAGAGGGTGTTGTGAGTTGGAAAACGAGCACCCCCATGGAAAATTTGGCCACCAAGACACACTTTTCCGACACTCTGATTTTTTACAATTAACCTATAAAAAATTAACCCTTTTTAACGAGAAAAAAAATTATTCACAAAAATTTAAAAAGACCTATAATGGACCTAGTACGTGTTCATAAGGACTCAAAATAGTGCCTAGCATGGTAACATACATTGACACCTAGACTTTAAAAACCTCCTAAGGCTCGGACACCCAAGTGACCATTCCATCTTTGGAAGAGTGGGTGAAAAACTCGAAAATTATACAATACTTAAAAGTACGTATAATTAACAAGTGAAAAAACCAATGTTCCACCAAGTTTCCAAGACGCGGTACCGGGGAAACCCACATTGGGGACGTGTGGAGACCACCCCCAAATTTAAGAAAATTTAGGGGACGGGGGGACGTCGAGGTCTTCAAAATTATTAAAATATATATACTTTAAATAAATCCTAACATATTAGCATATAAATTGCTCATCCCATCACCATTTACATACTAAAACTTAAATAGTAAATTCATCATAGTAAACATGTTGTCGATTCATCATTGATTTATGAATCATTTATCATTTGAGTATTTGAATTTCACATTGGTAAATTCTAAAATTATAACACATGCACATCTTCCATTATAAATTTGAATTATAAACATAAACAGTGAATGGAAGTTTAAAATATTAAAATCATAAAACTGAATCATAGACACGTCATAGTAAGTTTTAAACACCTTCAATTTAAAGAGTCAAAAGAGTGAGGAGACAAAGAATCAATCTAAGGTCATCAATGATAGTATCTACTTCTAGAGTCACAAGTTAAATTGAAAACTAACAATGGGCAATAAACATTGAAAATAAAAGTAACGAAAATAAAGTTGAAAGCATCAAAAGAGCATCAAGGAGATAGTTCCAAGGATTGGTCCTCCCCATGTATCCATAGTGTTAAGTCATCAGGACCATCAAAGGGAGTCTCACTATCTGAGTCAAAGTCACTCTCATGAGTGACCAATGGCACACCAACCAAACCATGTTTTTTTTGTTTTTTAAGTTATCAAAAAAATTCAGAATTAGGTAGAGGCATCTAGGAATCCCCCTTTTTCATGAGGGGACACCCAGAAGCCCCTCACCCCTCTAGGACATTCCTTGTGAATTTCCTCGAGTTTCCGGGAGAAGGAGACGTGAGGAAACGTTTCCCAAGAAGTCTCCAAGCCCCCCAGGCGTGGGAAATGAGGGTAGCATGCCCTCGACCCTAGGGGGACGCGTCCCCATGGAAAACTAGAAAAAACACCATGGAATAGTCAACTCAATGTCTAGGTCCTAGGAAATCCAAGTCTTTTACAAAAAGTCATCATGCTAACACACTTTATTACAATATCCCCGTAGGGTATGAACATGCAAAAAAATCAAAGAAAAACCAAAATTGGCCCTGAAAGTTCTTTTGAACTTCTGAGCCCTGATAATGAACAAGGGACTTGTTCATAACTCAGTGGCTCACTGGAAATCCAACTAAGTGCAACTTAGTGGGTAAGACAATTTTCTCAAAAATTGGAAATAGGGGCTTTTGAAGACCAGCACCCAAAGGATGGATAGGGACCCAGATTGGGCTGAAATTTTATAGTGTAGTCGTTTTCCATCCAAGCTAATAACCTGGGTAGAAATTGGCGAAAAGCCAAAGCATGGGAAGTGGAGGTGTTGAAGAAGGCCAAAATCCACTATTTGGGTGCACGCAAGGTTGATTTTTGAAAATTTGGAGGCAAAAGTGACCCCAAGAACACATAACTAGAAAATTTTCTGATTTTAACATTTTGCCAACTCCTCGAGCTGAACAACTTTTGCTCAAAAGTGATTTTTCCATAAATGCATAGTTTGTGAGATAGCAGTTTTCAGTAAAAATTCGAAGTCCGGAAGAATTGCAAAAGTTAAAAGATGGTAATTCCAAAATTTTATAAAACTTGATTGGAGCATCATATTTTAAGAAGCTAGAGCCTAGAGGAGGGGGGGACATGGTGCTATTGATGAATAGGATCCCAACATAGACAATGATTTTGATGATTATGTATTTTCAATTTTGATTTAGATATGTATTGCACTTGGTGCCATTTTGACATATGCACCCTTAGATGGGTATATACAAGAGTAGACTCTACATATTTTGTCTCTAATGGTTTGGAATCATAACTTGAAGCCTTTAATTTATTTTTTTTCATTAAAATTGTAAAAAGTTTATGTATTTTTTGGTAGTCTGAGTCATTGAAATCAAATTGCTCCGAGTTATTTGCATCATCTATATATCAACGTTTTCTCCATATTTTATGTTCCAATGTGTTTATCTGATGCTGTTGCTTTATATGTTGAAAAAATCTGGAAAAAATGAATATATTTTGTATTTTTTAATGTTTGTCGTGGTTTGTCGATTTTTGCCCATTTTTTGCCAATGTTGCCAAGAAGTTGTATTTGGGACCCTTGCCGATTTTTTGTCAATGCCGACATTTACTTCTTTGATTCAAACCTCCATTCATAAGGAATCGACAAAATTCATTTCAGCAAAGCAACCCAATTTGGAATGGACCAAGGATAGCAGAGTGTCAGGGAAAAGGGACGAAGCAAATCAAACGTTGGGGATGTGACGGAAATCATTTGTTTAGTGTCCTCAAATGAGAGATAGAATGAGGATAATGCGCAACATACAGGAAGCCAGTATAGTGGAAGATGTGACCAGAAATATCCAAAGAATTTATGCAGCATTGGACAATAGGCAAGTATATTTCCAGTCCAACATGATTGAGGTTGTAGGTAAGATTGCCAATCAACCTATTGCCATTCTAATTGCTTTTGGAGCAAGTCATAGTTATATTTATCCTTATATGGTTGAAAGATTTCATTTTAAAAAAAGCAAGCATGACAAATCTTGGATGGTCCAGTTGGTTATCCAAACAAAGAGAAAAATCAATGAGTTGGTAAAATATTTTCAATTAGACATGAATGGACTTCATACTGTTGCAGATTTGAACATAATTTCTCTTGGCTCCTATGATGTGTTTATTGGGATGGACTGGTTCGATGCACACCATGTCATTTAGATTGCCATAACAAGACTTTCACTTGTCTTGATGAAGGAGAGCTAAAGATAGTGAAAGGAATTCCAAGGCCTATTTCTATGAGGCAAGTTTTAGCTATACAATTAAAAAGGTGTCTCAAAAAAGGATGCCAGTTATATGCAGCTCACGGAAAAGTCATAAAAGAGTAAAGGTCTAAGCTTAGAGAATTTTCTAGTATTACAAGAATTTGCAGATGTGTTTGAAGAAACACCTTGGTTACCACCAAATAGAGACACTGATTTCTCTATTAACCTGGTACCTAGAGCTGCTCCAATTTCCAAAATACCATAAAGAATGAATACACCTGAGTTGAAGGAATTACAGAATCCAGATGCAACTAGAGGAGTTGTTGAAGAAAGGATACATATGTGCAAGTGTGTCTCCTTGGGGAGCACAGTTACTCTTTATAAAGAAGAAAGATGGAACGTTGAGATTGTGCATTGACTCCAGGCAGTTAAACAAAGTCACTATGAAGAACAAATATCCTCTACCTAGAATCGATGACTTGTTTGATCAGCTGAAAGAAGCAAAGATTTAATCCAAGATAGATTTGGAATTAGGATATCATCAAGTGAGAATAAAGGATGATGACATCAGTAAAACAGCTTTCAAAACCGAATGCGGTTATTACGAGTTTGTGGTACTGCCATTTGGATAAACAAATGCACCAGCCACTTTTATGTGCTTAATGAATGGCATATTTAGACAATATTTGGATAAGTTTGTCATTGTATTCTTAGATGATATTCTTATTTGAGGAACATTTGAGATTAGTACTACATGTGTTAAGAGAAAATCAACTATATGCTAAGTTGAGTAAATGTTCATTTTACCAGAAACAGATTCAATACTTGGGACACATCATATCTAAGGAAGGGGTAGCAGTAGACCAAAGAAAGATTGAAGCTATCATAGGATGGCATATACCCCGAAATGTATCTGAGATAAAATCATTTATGGGATTAGTTGGATATTACAAGAGATTCATAGAAGGCTTCTCAAAGGTAGCACATCCACTTACATCCTTGCAGAAGAAAGAAGCCAAATTTGAATGGACACCCAAGTATGAAGAAAGTTTCCAACAGTTGAAGAGATTCCTCACCAATGCACCAATTCTCAAAATTGTTGATCCAAATGATAATTTTGTGGTATGTACAGATGCTTGTAAAAAAGGAATTGGTAGTGTACTTATGCAAAAAGGCCATGTGGTGTGTTATGAATCCGAGAAGCTGAAGGAACATGAGAAAAATTATGTCACAGATGATTTAGAGTTGGATGTTATAGTGCTTGCCTTAAACATATGGAAACATTATCTCATGGGCAGAAAATTTGAGCTAAGAACAGATCACAATAGGCTGAAATATTTATTTGAGAAACAAACTTTAAATGCAAGGCAGACAAGATGGATGGAATTTATATGTGAGTTTTATTTTTGAGTTTGATTTTGATATCAAAAATATAAAAGGGAAAGAGAACAAAGTTGCAGATACACTTAGTAGGAGAGTAAATGCAATGCATGCATGTGCAAATTAGACTTAAAAGCCAGAATTCTTAAAGTTGTAATTTCATATCAGCATTACACTTATAGGTAAAGGAAGAGTTACAACAAGAAAATGTAGAGCAAAAATTTAAAGGATACATATTGGAAAATGATGGGATTTTTATGAATAATAAAAGAATTTACATTCTTAATTCTGTTGAATTGAGGAAGTTAGTAATGGAAGAGATACGCAAAGTTTCATGTGCAGGACATTCTGGATATTAAAAGATCTGGATATTAAAAGACTATTACAGCAGTAAGAAGTCAATAATTTTAGCCAAGAATGAAGAAAGACATTGTTGAATATCTAAGTTGCCAGGAAACGTGGGTATGGGGACGGGTACTGGTACGGGGACGAGAACGGGGACGCCACTTTTTGAAACAGGGTACTTGGGTACGTCGGAGGTACTGTAGACATGTGTGTGTGTGTGTTAAAATTTATAAAAATAAAACATTTCACGCTCACATCATACATGCATATTTGATATTTCTAAATTCAATGATTCATATGAACATTCGCATTGAAAATTTTAAACATAAAATAATAAATTTGATAAATCATATGACATAGACTCATAGTAGATATCAACTGGAAGACTGAAGTTATATTAATATCATTAACAACATAAAATATTATATGTCCATGACACCATGAGTTCAAACTTCATTGCCATACTACATCCAAAATTTGCCCAAAGGCATTTTTAGACATGAAAAATAAAGTTCAAAACAGTAAACATTGAACATGAACAAGATAGTTGATTTGGCTTCCTCAAGCCATGTCATCAACAACCTTAGGATCAATGTCATTAGCATCACTAAGGTCCTCTGTCACGTCGTCACTAGAGTAATGAGCACAGTGCACTAGCAGTGAGAAATGCAATGTTGCGTTGGTTTAGGTAAGGGGCAAGGGCCCACATAACATGTGTTTTAGTGTTTTATTATTTAATTTTTAAAATTTTGAACTTCAAACTTTGCAAATTGACTCATCCCGAACAACGAGCTAAAAAAAATTGTCCAACGGCTGTACCGACCGCATACCCAAACATGTGATACGGCGTACCAAAATCCACGCGAGTACCCTATTTTCATACATGAAGTACTCGGTACGTGAGGTTGGATTTGGGTACGGCTGGGGATTTACCATTGAAGTACCCAAGTACTCGGTACTGGTTCGTGTACCCGACCCCCCGGTATGGGTACCCATGCAACACAGTTGAATATTTATCAAGATGCATAGAATGTTAGAAAGTAAAGGTTGAGCATGGACATCCATCAAAATTGCTTCAACCATTACCAATACCAAAGTAGAAATGGGATGCTGTAACAATTGATTTCATCACCAAATTTCCCACGACAGCAAGAGCACATGATTCAATCATGGTAGTGGTGGACAAGTTGACAAAGGAAGCTCACTTCATTCCAATCAAGTCAACTCATAAGACTGCTAACATAGCAAAAATTTATAGATTGCAAGATTACATGGAATACCCAGGGCAATTGTTTCAAAGAGGGATCCCAAGTTTACTTCTTTTTTTTGGAAAGGGCTATTTAAAGGATTTGGAACAAATATGAATATGAGTACAACATATCACCTACAGACAAATGGACAAGCTGAGAGTTAATCAGACTATTGAAAATATGCTCAGAATGTATGTGATGGATCAACCATCCAAGTGAGAAGATTACTTGCATTTGGTGGAGTTTGCTTATAATAACAAATATCATGCATCTTTAAAGATGAGTCCATTTGAAGCCTTATATGGCAGAAAATCCAATACGCCAATCAATTGGGATAATCTTGTAGACAGAGTCGTAAATGGCCCAAAATTGCTTAAAGAAATGGAAGAGTATAAGGTTAAGATTAGGCAGAATTTGAAAACAGCACAGAATAGGCAGAAAAGTTATGCAAACAATGGCAGGGTAGCAAGAGAGTTCAAAGTGGGTGAACATCAAAGAAGAGTTCCCTGAAGATTGGGATATGTCCTAAGCAAGTGATCAGATACTATAGGTCGTTTCAAATATTAGCTAGTATAGGGCCTGATGCATTTGCCTGCTTGCATAAAAGTGCATAATGTGTTTCATGTGTCTTTATTGAAAAAGTATGTGCTTGATCCTAACCACATTATTGATTAGGCTTTGATTCAAATAGAAGCGGAAGGAGATATCTTCGTGCTACTAGTGCGTATCCTAGACAAGAAATCCACGTTGCTCTGAAACAAGGTCAACAGGAAGGTAAAGGTTTAGTGGACCCATTACAACCCTAAAGAAGCAAAGTGGGAGCTTGAGGATGTTATGCGGGAGGCATACCCACAGTCGTTTTGAAATTTTGTATATGTACATGATACCGATATGCATCGAGGATGGTGCATAAATTAAGGGGGATGGGAATGTAACACCCTGTTTTTTACCCCATGTAATTATGTATTATGTATGTAATGATGAAATGGCTAGAAGTCGAACATGAATGGTCTAGTGTGACCAAGATTATGTAATAATGTACATTTTACGTTTAATATAAAAAACACGACTACTACAGACTAAGAAGGACAAAGATGAGATGGGAGGCTATGATTCCACAAGAGGGAAAGTGAAAAGGGGGCTTAAGGGTGAGATGACCCTAGTGACTTATAAGTTAGGTCATTATCCTTATTATTCACTGCATCCTAAGATTTATTAATCCCCCTTAAGTAAAGTGCATTAGCCATAATCTTGAGCTAATTTAACCTAAGCTTAGGATTAGTTCGGGAAAAAGTGAACTATCCATGTATGCCACTTGTCTAGTTCCCGTCACCCTTGCATGCCACTAGGATAGTTCTCAACATGCATACAAATTATTGAGACCTAGTCCGTTCAATCATCATTATGATATCATTTACTCAGGCATCAAAATGTTGTCATAGTTGAGCCATCATCTTGTACTAGAGCCTGAAGTTCTACCAAAGGACAACCAAAAATCACAGAGTTGTAATACCCTTTTACTTGGGGAATATTGGTGCTAGGAAATTGAGTTCCCTTCTGAGAGAACCTGTCCTGCAATTGAGTTCCCTGAAGTCCCAACACGAAGAGTCCTTGGCTGGCCTGTGGTGGAGCCCTGAAAGGGAATTGAGAATCGCCCAAGGGACTGTTATCTCAAAGAAGATGATTTGTTCCTTTGGTTGTGCAGGTTAATAAGAGAGGAGTGATAGCGGATAGGGGCAACTATGAAGGGGTTCGACAACTGTGAGTTTTTTGGATATTGAACTAAGTTTTCCTTCTTGTGAATTGATAGCCCCAACTTGGGGGTGACCTCTGCTCTAAGTCACATGGTTCAGATTCGAATTCAAGTACAACAAGGATAAATTCGATTCGAATTCGACTTTCTTCATGGGATTTGAATGAGATTCGTCATTAAATTCGTTTATAAACATATTTCAAAATATAAATTATATTTTAAAATATATTCATTTATTATATATAATATACCTATTATATACATAATATCTATTAATATGAATAAATAATAAAATATACCTACAATATTAATATACGATACACACATTCTAACCTATATACTTTACTAATGATATCTAATCATACTTTGTAACATTTAAACAATAAACCATAAATATATAACCATGTAAAAAAGATATTTTATACTTTTTAATATATTTTATATATTTTTTATCATGTAAACAATAAAATTGTAACATTGATATCCTACAATAAACTTTACCTACCATTGCTATCGATCATAATGAAAAAAGAATACAATCACTGTTAACCTACCATTGCTACCATAGCTAACGCAACATGGCCACCGTCACTATCTGGAGGGAAATGGCCGCCCTCACTGATTAACACCCATGATTGTCTATCGTAATCCGAGTTCTCGGTTCTCCCTTACTCTACACGAAAATAGTTCTCCCTTACTATGTGCGGAAATACTTACTTTGACGGGCCAAGTACCAAAACGGATTCAGTAGAATCAAAGTCAAGGAGATGAAGTCTGGATGCGTGACAAAATGTACAGGCAGCAGAAGGATGTACATGCAGCGGAGGACCACGCAATGTAGGGAACCAAGTAGCTGAAGATTGGACCCAAATTTCTTTAAAGCTGAATTTGGCCGAATTTCATTTTTTGGTTCAAGTTCGACGAATAAAGAACCTCTAAGCTGTAAATTTTCCTTTAAAATTCAAACTAGGGCTAAATAGTATATTTAAGTTGTTACTAGAAACCACTCGTGAATTTCTTTTGCTAGCATTGCAGCGGAAAGTAAATACTGAGAAACATCCACAACATCACATAAATATAGACACAATATTTTGGGTATGGAAACTCCTGGATAAAACCCAAGATGGGAAAACCGATGCAGTGGTCAAATATGAAATTTATATTAAGAAAATATGGAACTATTACAACCAACAAATAAATTCACCCAACCTAGCGAAATGAAAGCTCTACTAAATCACCAAGCAACCCAGCGACAAGGTACGGCCACCCTGCACAGCTGTACGGCCCCTGCGTCAGCTGTACGGAATTCGTACGATGCTTACGTCAGCAGTACGAAATCCGTATGGCAGCTGTACAACCCTGCTGCTGTGTATGGTGTTGCTTTTCTACGTGACATGTACGGTCCCTGCTCAGCCTGATACTCCGGCGAATCTTTTGAGTGAGTGTCCCTCCGTCTTCTCAGCAAATTCCTTCGTCTAGCTTCACTCTGTCTGTATGTCTCTTGTATATGTGTCCTCTCCACCAAATCTCCTTTTAACTCAATTGCTAAGCGAAAACCCTAACCCTCACTATGGATCAATGGATGTGATCCTCCGATGAGATCAATGGCCAAAATTAGATTAGCCAACACTTAAGTTTATTTCATTTTTCACTTTATAAAAGTGATTCCATTAAGTCAAAATCAAATTAGAATTATTAATGTATTTTCCTAAGTCCAAACATAAGAAAATCACATTAAATACATTTGGCTTCCTGTTTAATGTCTTCCTAGCATGGAAGGACACACGCAATGCTAGAAGACCTTCCTTGTTGCCACTTTCTAACACTCCCTCACAACGAGGAAGGGATTTGGTAGCAACCCCAACTTGTCTCTGAAATTTACAAAACTGTGTCTGCAAAGTGCCTTGGTGAAAATGTTCACCACCTGTTCATCTGTCTGTATGTACTCTAACCGAATGGTTCCTCTCTGTACACAATCTCTCAAGAAGAGGTATCGAATGTCTATGTGTTTGCTCCGGTAATGGAACACTGGATTTTCTGATAGCCAGATGCCACTCTGATTGTCACAACGAACTACTGTAGCCTCTAGCTCACACTCGAACAACCCTGAAAGCAACTTCCTCAGCTACATTCCCTCACAAGCAGCCAAATTGGTTGCCATGTACTCAGCCTCTATCAAGCTCAATGCAACTGACTTATGCTTCCTGCTGAACCACAAGACAACCCCTAATCCAATGCTGAAGCAGCAACCTAAAGTGCTCTTTCGGTCCTCTACACATCCTGCCCAGTCAGCATCTGTGAAGCCTGCTAACTATACACTCCCCCTGCACTCATAAACTAACCCATACTCCACTGTACCTCTAATGTAGCGAAGCACGTGTGTTACCACCTAAGTTGTACTTAGTGGTTTTTTTATCAAGTGAGCCTGGTGAACCGGACAAAGATGATTTGTTCGAACTTCAGAAGACAATCTGAATTGCTTCTGGAAAGTGCTTGTTGTACTATATCACATGTTCATACCCCTTGGGGGAGTTGTAATAAATGTTCTAGCATGATAGTGTCTGTAAAAGACTCGGTCTCTTAGACTTTATTTATCAATCTGATCAACCCAGGGTGTTTTTTCCCTTGGTTATTATTGGTTGTTGAATAAACGACTAATAATTTCTGAGTTTTTCACTCAATACCTCCAAAGCCGGGGTGGTCGACTTGGCATTTAGGCCTATTGAGGTTATTAGATTCTATGTGTCAATGTATAAACATGCTAGGCATCATGGTCGAGTCATATGAACATGTCTAAGTTCCCCTAGGTTTTTAATTTTTTTAATTTTTTAAGTTTTTTAAATTTTAATTTTTCCACAAAACTTAGGCTATTTTTTAATAGTCTAATTGGAAAAATTGGTTTTGTAATAAAAGCGGGCCAAATAATCAGTTTCAGTCATGGGGGTGCTCATTTTCAAGCTAAGAGCACCATGTAAACCCATAGACCCACTTTTTCCAAGTTTTGAGTGATTTTCCATCACTCAGGTTAGAAAGCCCCAAAAAATCAATTATTGATTATTTTAATTGATAAATTGATGAATAATGGAGCAAATCCAAAATCCTAGATCAATGGATTCTCAACCGATTTGATTGAAATCAATCTCATCGGCACCAGGTTAACCAGAGATTGCAATTCCTTGACTGAAGGAGCTAATCAGGGCAGATCCAGAGTTGAACTTCAGCCTCCTTCATGGGGAAAGGCGCCCTCTCTCTCTCCTCCACACGTGTGGGGTCTTCTGGGAGCTCTGTGGTTGATGATTCAGTCAGCAGGTTGATGTGTCAGCTCAATCAGCCCCCCGATTGACAGTTAGACGCAGTAGAAGCTCAGTTTAGCTTCAGATTAGGCATTGATGGACTCTCCTTCAGTTGCAGTTGTCTATCTCCTTGGGATTTGCACCCCCTCTGGGCTGGGGTTTCAATTTTTTGTATAAATAAAGCATGGCTGCCTCCTTTCCGAGTTAGTTAGAGTTGGATTGAGGAGCTATTGTTGTTGTAATACTGTGTAATATCTTTTGCTATTGGAATAAAGTGAATCTTTGGAGGCCAAAACGGTGTAATGCTCTTATGTGTGTGGAATTAACATTGTCTTGCAGCTTTTGTTGTTACCGGTGTCTTTCTCTCAATTTCTGCATCTGAAGCTTGTCTGGCTTAAATGATTCAGCTGAATCAATAGGAGTATAGTTGGGCAAGTAAGATTACTTGTTTTTCAATATCTCATAACATATATGTTTGAAGATTCAGATTATACATGTTTAAATAAGTTTATTTGCATGTAATCCCTCTCTTTTTTCATATATCTCTATCTAGATCTCATAAGGTTTTTGTGCAGGATTGTTTGTTAGTTTTCAGGTAGCAGGGGTTGGACGAACTATGGATCTAGCTTGACTCCACTGAGCATCCGACTGTTTTGTGAAGGCATTGTCCCTCGGCATTCCACTAACTAGTCTTTTTTGCAGATCCATTCCAGCAACAAGCGTTCTTCTTTTCCTCTTCCTCCAAATTTTTAAAAATCAGTCCGGTTACTTGTTTTGCAACTTTAAAATTGTTTAGATCTATCAATTTCAAAATTCATTTTACATAGATCTTTCTACCTTAAAGCTCATAAACTAGATCTCATTCCTAAAGAAATTTTACAAGCATTCTAGATCTAATTTTAGGGAAAATTGTCATTTTTCAAGGCTGTGAAAGTAGATCTAAAGCTTGTTGAATGCATGGTTGTTTCCTTAGAATCTAAAAAGTTATATTCAGCAATTTAAGTGCTTCATATTGGCTGCCCCAAAAGCAGGCCAAGATCCCAAGGAAAGCTTGGTTCTTTTTCCACTTCTTTAAAAACTAGTTTTAACTTAGAATTTTTGGGTAAAAAGTGTGTTCATCCAAAAGTACTTTCAAACTACTTTTGGGCATATTTAACTGTGATAAGCTTGCTGGTTTTTAGCAGGTATAACAGAAAAGAGGAGGAGGTGCTGTCCGGAAAGCATTTTTGGACCATTCGAAACCCCCCAGGGAGTCTCCGTCTTCCCAAGATTTCAAAATTTCGCAATTTGTAAACCTTTGGTCTCATTCCGTATAAGGACCAAGTGGATTAATTTCAGTTTGCTGATATTGTAATTGCTGCTAATAAAAAGAAAAAATCTCTTTGAATAGGCTCTTTCGAGCCTATTCACCATCCCCCCTAAGGGGATTCGCATCTGTGTCATTTTTTACATTTTTTCATCTTTTTTCAAGCTAGTGTAGTTCTAATCTGCAGGGGTAGTATACTTTGACTTATAATCATTGTCATATTCCATATCTAGTGGTTTCAAAGTAATTTTAATACTTACCCCACGAGCCTCCTTTTGAGCCGAAAGGTGAAGAAAGGGTCGTGGTAGTCTAATTAGAAAATTGTGGTTTGCTTATTTGTTTATGCTTCATCTGCTATCATTAATTGTTTTAATAATCTTAATAAAATCAACCCCTCCTTGATTCCCCGATTGAGGTCCACTTGGACCGAAAGAGGTTCCTGGAGGGTTTTCTTTTAAATAAGAACACCTCTTTTAAAATTTTATAAAAATAACAAAGACTCCAATGTGTATGCTCTGTACTTGGCTGTGGTTCATCCAATCAGTCAAGCTACATCAAAAGCACTTGAGTGACTAGAATAATTAGTCTTCACCTCCCAAATTGACAAACCATCAGGCGAAAATCCAATGCCTCGAACAACTGTAAGCGGTGGCAAAATACCCAAAGGAGTGGGAACAACTGGAAAGTGACATCAAGGCACCGATCTCTATCACACCCTGACAAGTGCGTTATGAACAATAGTCTCCGAGACTCCTTTCCAGCCCACAAACACCTTGCGGGTAGCCGTGAAAGTTCACTTTGGGACATACTCCAAGTACCCCTCGGGTATATCTAGAGTCCCCTTTTCGCCTAATTTAATTCATTCACATTCCACATTAATTTAAAATCTACCAAGAGACATTTGCAAAACATTCTTTCAAGCGCATGCAAGCACATTGTTTTCTCTGTTGACTCCATTTAAGGCACTAGTGATTTATTTGATTAATTCTTTCGATCATATATATATTGAGTGTCATTACTGTGCTTATCTGCTTTAAATCTTGCATCTTGTTATCTTTTCTTTCCACTGGTTAATTTCAAAACTCCTAAGCAACTTAATCAATATAACACCATCACACTAAGTAATTAGCCTTAGTAATTTAATAAGGTCTAACCCCCTTGGCTTCATTAGGAGTTAGCCTGAACGAAGGAGTCAAGAACAAGGTAACAACCTTGACTCGAGACTTGCCCCCAAGGACACACTGAGTGGCTTGAAGATTTCTGCCACGTAACCCAAGTGTGTGAAAGGCAGCAACAACGTGCTTTGCAGCTGTCCAATGTACTCTTCGAGGGTCCACCATGAACTGGCTCAAAGAGTTGAATGCAAAGCTAATGTCTGGTCGTGTGTTGACTATATACATGAGCGATCTGATAAGCCGTCAATAAAATGTAAGATCAAATCCATATGACCCTGATGCATCAATCTTCCTCCAGTTGGAAACTAAAGGTATGGGCATAGGCTTGCAATCCACCATCCTGAATCTCTTCAAGATCTCCACTGCATACTTTCCCTGTTCAATGAAGAAGTAAATGTATCTCTGCCAAACTTCTAAGCCTAGGAAGTAATGCATCAACCCAAGGTCTTTCATCTCAAACTCGACTGCAAGGTTGTACTTGCAGTCGCCAATCAACCTCTCATCTCCTGTAAGAAAGAGATCATCTACATACAGTACCAGTATGAGAGGCACCTCACCTAACAAGAAGTACATGTTGTGGTCTGCCTTACTCCGCTGGAATCCTTGCTCCCGTAGATAATTGTCTATATGCTTGATCCCATAAAGAGCTCTCTGTAACCTACATACATGCGTTTCCCTGTCCTCCACATCAAACCCCTCTGGCTGCTCAATGAATACCTCCTCAATAACTCTGTTGAAGAAGGCAGTCTTAGCGTCCATTTGATGGACACGCCAACCCATCTTAGCTGCTAATGAGATAATGGTCTGAATAGAAGAATACTTGACAACCAGGGGCAAAGGTCTCCTCATAGTCAGTACCCTCCTTCTGTGACAACCCCTTTGTCACGAAGTGCACCTAGTACTTTTCCACGCTTCCTTCTGCTAATATGGATGCCACCACCTTTTTACCTTGTGTCCTCGGCACAACCTCCCATACCTGATTCTTCATGATTGAGTCATATTCCTCAACCATGGCTTCTTGCCACACATCATGTTGTGCAACCTCCTCGAAACTGGAAGGTTCGGAGTTAATCAACCCCGTCAACAGTGCCATATAGCTAAGTCTCTCCGGTGGTTTGCTCCACCTCATGGAGCTCTGTGGAGGATTCACCTGCCTGGAATCCTAAACTGTGGACCTAAACCGCTTATATCTTAGCTTAGTTTCTACCTATTGCAGCTATTGGATATCTGTCTCCTGCTGCAGCTCATCCTCCAAGTCAATGACTGAAGGATCCTGTCCACCTAACTCTCTCTGACTACCAGAACTTGTGCCCTGTGTCTGTACCTATACCTGTACCTCTGGCTCCTCCAACTTGACCCCTGAGTCCTGTGATGGTTGTTCCTATGCTGGTGAGTCCATAGATCTCTGCAAGGCTCTGTCCTCATCAAACTGGACATCCCTGCTCACAATGATCCACTTGCAAGCAGGAATATAAACTCTGAACGCCTTCGAAGTCTCGTTGTAACCAACAAGTAACCCCTTCTCTCCAGAAGGGTCTAACTTCTTCCTAGTGTTAGCATGAATGTTACAATAGCAGACACTCCCAAATATGAGCAAGTGGCTCACATCTAGTCTAGTGCCTGTGAAGACCTCCTCAGGTGTCTTCCTCCCCAAAGTTGTGTGGGGACACCTGTTCCAAATGTATACTGCAGTCCTGTATGCCTCGGCCCAAAGGAATAGTGGCAATCCCTGATCAAATAGCATGGCCTTGGCTGCTCCTACCATTGTCCTATTATTTCTCTCTGCAACTCCATTCTTCTGCGGGGTATAAGGCACGATGTGCTCCTTCTTGATCCCCTTTGCAGAGAAATACTCCAAGAACTCATTGGAGGTGTACTCTCCCCCATTGTTCGTCCTCAATACTCGAATCTTCCTCTCTGTCTGGTTTTCCACGAGAGTCTTGAACTCCTGAAACCGATCAAAGGCCTCTGACTTGGCCTTCAAGAAATAGATCCAGGTCTCCCTGGAATAGTCGTCAATGAAGGTGACGCGGTAACTGTAACCATTGAAAGATTGGACACTCATAGGTCCGCAAACATCCAAATGCACTAAGTCCAAGGTCCCCTTAGACTTGTGCTCACTCTATGGGAAAGGTCTCCCGATATTCTTCCCCAACGCACAACCCTTGCAGTGGTTATGCTTCTCCTCCTGTACCTGAGGAACTCCAATGACTACCTGACTCAAATGCCTCAGTGCTCCATGGTGTAAATGTGCCATCCTCCTATGCCACAAATCACCCTGACTGATGTCCCTAACTGATGTTACTGCTGACTAGAGCTTTTGCAAACTCAAAGTGTAGTCTATACACCTTCCTGCTCTGGATCCCAATCACTAGATCCAAACTCCTATCCGACCCCTTTGGCTTGATATACACCCTATGGTCTCGAAACTTCACCTAAAATCCCTTGTCCTCCAAGGTGGAAACGGATATGAGGTTTTTAGTCAACTCCGAAACATAAATTACATCAGCAAAACTGACGGGTTTGCTAGACTCCCTCTGAAATGAAACAATGCCAACTCACTGCGCTTGATACTGCGCATCATCACCCAGCTCTATGTGAAGATTTAATCCACCCTCCTGCAAGTCCTTGAAGAACCTCTTTTGTCCTTTCATACGACAAGATGCTCCACTGTCCACATACCAAACGTTGCTTCCTGTGGTGCTTGCCATGCAAGCAATCAAGCAAAAATATTCATCAAAGTTCGAAGTTCTTGCTGAATTCCTCCACCTCTACAGATCCTGCCATCTGGGTATTGTTCTTCTTCTTCCTGTCTGGGCACTGGGAGGCAAATTGTCCTTTCTTGTGGCAGATAAAACACTTGACCTTGGACATGTCAAGGTTCTTCTTACCACCCTTCTTTTTCTTTGCCTTACCCTTGCTCTTCCCTGTCAGGGCTAGAGCCTCTTCATCCACAATCTATGGGGCACTGTTGGATGAACCTGATCCTTGACTCATGTGGGTCTCCTCCTGCACAAAAGCATCCCACAACCTCTGCCAATCAAGAAGCTTCTCCCTCGCCACAACACCTTTGACAAAGGTGTCACATGGCTTAGAAAATCCATTGAGGGCTATCTGAACTAGCTCTTCATCCTTAGTCTTAGAGCCAACTGCTCCAAGTTCGTCTCTAATCTATGTCAACCTTGTGAGATAAGGCACCACTCCTTCACCCGTGGCCATCTTGGTACTGCGCATCCTCTCTTGCAGCATCGTCTTCTAGTTTTCATTCTTGCTCTGGTAAAGACTTTCCAAGGCCTTCCACATCTCTGAAGCGGTCTTCTTCCCGGGAAGGTGAGGGACTATGTGGTCCTTCACTCCATCCAAGATGATCAATATGGCTCTGGAATCTATCTTCTTCCAAGCTACCAACTCTGCAGGATTAGTGAGCGCAACCTTCGGGGAGTCAATGTACTCCTCTACATCACTGACATCCAGGATCCTTGTGATCCTTTCTTTCCATGTAGAAAATTTTTAAGGCCCCTGGAGTCTATCCTCGACTCTCAACTGCATGGCCATAGTGAAGTGTACCTGTTAAACCCTAGATCTAAACTCTAGGTTTGTGTCTTCAATAGATCTTCCCTGATATATCAATGATGTTGCTAGTCTCTCAGATTTAGCTCAATTGAGCTCTGATACCATGTAAATTTTCCTTTAAAATTCAAACTAGTGCTAAACAGTATATTTAATTTGTTACTGGAAACCACACATGAATTTCTTTAATAGTATTGTAGCGGAAAGTAAATACTGAGAAACATCCACAACATCACATAAATATAAACGCAATATTTTGGGTATGGAAACCCCTGGATAAAACCCCAGATGGGAAAACCGGTGCAGCAGTCAAATATAAAATTTATATTAAGAAGAAGTGAAACCTCTGCTAAATCACCGAGCAACCCAGCGACAAAGTACGGCCACCCTGCACAGTTGTACAACCCCTGCGCCAGCAGTACGACCCAATTGTACATAATCCGTACGGTGCTTACGTCAGCAGTACGTAATCCATACAGCAGTTGTATGGCCTTGCTGCTATGTACGATGTTGCTCCTCTGCGTGATATGTACGATCCCTACTCAACCTGATACTCCTGCGAATCTTCTGGGTGAGTGTCCCTCTGTCTTCTCAGCAAATTCCTCCGTTTGACTTCACTCAATCTGTATCTCTCTTGTATATGTGTCATCTCCACCGAATCTCCTTTTAACTCAATGGCTAAGCGAAAACCCTAACCCTCACTATGGATCAATGGATGTGATCCTCCGGTGAGATCAATGGCTAAGATTAGATTAGCCAACACTTATGTTTATTTTACTTTTCACTTTATAAAAGTGATTTCATTAAGTCAAAATCAAATTATAATTATTAATGTATTTTCCTAAGTCCAAATTAGGAAAATCACATTAAATACATTTGGCTTCATGTTTAATGTCTTCCTAGCATGCAAGGACACATGCAATGCTAGAAGACCTTCCTTGTTGCCACTTTCTAACCTAGGCTACGATTCGACGAATCCTGTGACTTAGCCTCTTCCTAAGAACTTGTATAACATAGTGCCTACGGTTGGGAGGAACGTCCTTAGTCTACAGTCATTTGGAGAATATTTTAGGATAAGTTTCCAACTGTGTATGAAATGCCATGCATTTATCTATGTTATGTATAATATTTAATTCATTGTTATATGAGTATCTAATTACATGGATTTCCTAGTATTATATGAATGCATTCATGGTAGAACTGCCTATATGTTTTAGTAAATGCATATGTTTAATTTGGGTGACCATATACTTAATTCCAATGTAAATTTGATAATTAAATTATGAAAAACGAATTTGGGTATCAATGGTGATTCTAATAAGTGGTTTGAGTACCCCATGGCCCCAAAGGCACGGTGTGGTCATCGGGTATATGACAACTAACTTAGTGGTTAGTAATGATCCATTAATCACTCAACATTAGATTAATGAGCTTACAAACAAAAGAGCTCATGTATAAATACGTTGCCTATAGGTACACAACAAAGAAAGTGTGAAGCACTTTCAAGGAGCATGCTCCCAAAACACACTCGTTTCAAAAGCACACTTCTGACCTTTAAAAAAAGCTCCCTAAGACCATTGAATTCATCTCTCTAAGTGTGTTGTCGTAGTGCAACGATTTTGAGACAATCTCGCGGCATTCCCGAAGCAGTCCTACGCAAGCAAAAATTTCCTTCTTATTTTTTATTTTGCATGCAGGTCCCAAATTAAGGCCCCACAACTTATGGCAAGGGACGAGAGATAAAAACCTTATTTCGCCAAACTTGTCGTACCATTTTTTATTTCACTCATTTTTGGCTAGGGTTTTTAGTGGGCTTGTTCGGTTTTTAGGAGAGCATATTTGTGAGAGTTTGGAGGAGAGATTGAAGGCTGTTGTAGTCACATTCTATTGTTGTTAGAGAGTTGAATAGGTAAACTAAGCACACTCCCTAATACTTTTACTTTTCTTTGAGTTGGTTGTTTCTAGATTATCTCTCTTCTCCTCCTCTTTCCCAATTTTTCTTCTCCCTCGTTCTATTGCAGGTTTTTAATCAAAGACTTGAAGAAATTGTTCCTCGTGTGGTGTATGCTTCTTCTTCTATTCTAATGGTGTTTGTGAGAAATAGGAACATGAGGAAAAAAATGAGAATGTTCATAATAACCCATTCTATGAAGAGGAGGAAGAAGTCAAAGGGGATGAAGGGGAAGTAGGTGAAAGCAATGGTGAAGTATGTGACAAACCAACCTTGTGGAAGTATGTGATAAAACCTGAAGAGGGTAAGGGGTAAAACCACTAAATTTATATGTAGCCATGGATGTAATATGGGAAAACCGTACATCCATTCATATACCCATGTGTGAAATCATCTTTGTGGGGTATGGTTGGTTTCAAAGTCCTTGGAAATCAATACTTGCACCCAAGCACCAAAAGAAGTTAGGAGCAAAATACTCATGGAAGAGGAAGAAGCACAACAAAATTGTGGTAATAAAAAAAAAATCAATTTGGCACCACATCTAGATTGTTCATTCAATCTGACTTCACCCATCCCTTAGTGCGACTAGATCTACAGCCACACATATGGGGTGTAGAACAATAGCATATTTCCTTAATGATGGTGATCAGAACAATGTGGATGCAAAAGTGGTAATATTTCTCTATGCATGTGGTATACATTCAATGTCCTTCACTCTACCTACTGGCATGGGATGATTCCTGCCATCAATAATGCCTCTAAAATTTAAATGATAAAAGAACCTCAAATATGAGAAAGTCAAAACCTAATTGCTAGAAATCCAAAATCCCTAGAACAGTTTACAGACGCTTAGGGTGAATATGAGGTATGTATCTAATGGCTGGACAAATGTGCATGCCATTGTTAAATGTTCTTAGTGTGTCCATTGGTAGTGTGGTCTTTCCTTGCAGTCTATGATGCCTCACCATTTGACAATAGTGCTACTATTATTCTGAAGCTCTTACTGAAAACCATTAAAGAAATTCAGTCACACAATGTCATTCCAGTTATTATTGATAATGCACCTAATTTTGAGGCGATAGGAGCAATCATTGATTATGTACATCCTCACAATTTTTGTTCTAGGTGTTTGGTGAATGCATTGAACCTTCTGAGGCATGATATTATTAAGCTAAAAACTGAAGAATGTAAATGGATAAATACCTTCTGCAAGAGAGGGAAGAAGATCATAAAATTCATCACCACTCATAGTGCCAATAGATTTTTCCTGCTCACTCTAAGTTGGAGCAACTTAGCTCGCAAAGACCAGATATGCTAGCTATTACCTAACCTTCAAGGAACTTTTGAAGGTAAGATAGGCATTGGCTTATATGGTGGTGAGTGGATCATGGGAGTTGACATTGCAGACATATAATAGAAAGCTATCTTATGAGGTGCAAGAAACCATTCTAGATGGTCTCTTTTGGTCACAAGTTAAATGTGTTCTGTATCCAACAAGCTTACATATAACATGATCGATTTGCAAATTCAAATCAGACAGTGATTGGGAGGTGTGTGAGCAGAAAAGCACCATGCTAGGCCAGATCAAAGACATTCTTGAGCCTAGAGATGCAACCTTGTACGAACATATTTGTAAAGAGCTTGTTAAGCTGTGGAACAAGTTAAATATTCCACTCCCTTGTCTTAACATATGCCCCTACACCAAAATATTATTCTACATCCTGGCTACAATCATCAGCACCTGGTGGTGGGGTGAGGGAAATACCACACATGGATCCAGAGGTTCAAAACAAATACATGATTGCATTCAAAATAGTCCCTGATTAGGCTAAGTGTGATCTCATGATGACAACTATTGGACATGTACATTAGCAAGCAAGGACCATTTAATTTTTTCCATGCAGTTAAAGATCAAGATAAGATGGTTATGATTGAATGGTGGAACTTGTATGGCGGTTCTGATCACAGTTGCAGTCTTTGGCACTGAGGATGCTTTTTGACAAGTTGTCAACACCTCTTGTATAAAGAGGTGTTGGAGCACCTACATCTTCGTCCACAGTGTGAAGAGAAACAAGTAGAATGTTGACCAGGCAAAAACTTAATTATATCCACTACTACTCGAGGTTGTTGTCCCATTGTTGTGAGGCAGCAAACACTAATAAAACATACAAGACTTGGGAAGTTGGGACAAAAATCAAGAGGCTAATTTGGGGGGTGGGGCAATAGTTTCGGAAGAGTCCAATCTTGTTTCTTAAGTCTAGAGAATCTAGATGTTGATCGTGCTATGATCCCACCCCCATAAACTGCCATTGTCAACAATACTCCAACCACAACAGCTTCAAACTTCACGTCCACAACCATGTGGGCCCCATGTAGGTCGTTGCGGTGCCAATCCCAGTGTTCTTTATACAACTTGTATTAGCTAACAAGAACTTAAGAGTAGAAATTGCTCATGACTAGAAGACAACCAAGTAGATAGTATAATTAGAATAATGAATTGTTTTTTTTTATTTCTAAACTTGTCACTGACTTTACTACTTTAGGTCAGTTTAGTGTTTTCAGTTTCTAATATCTGTTTTGCGAATGGAACACATGGCCTATTTTGTAAACATTGTGTCTTAAATGCATGTTATAACTGTTTGGTAATGATGGCCTATTTCATTTCATAAATTCATAGTCTACTTTCTGCAATCTAGTTTAAATTTTTGTGAGTTTGTAATGGCTAAATTGTTAATGCAACATGTTATCTGTGTGCTAAATGGTTATCTACTATATATGGTACTTCTAACTTCTAAACAATGCAGTATTCATCTGCATGTCATAGCACAAAAAACTATGTTTTAATATTTTCTGCAACTAATTTGGCATTCTGCATGTTTTGTGACCCTATATATAAAAATTGATTTCTGGAAATTGGCACTCCTGCTCCTGTTCCAAGAAATCTGGAGTCTAATTAATAATTTCAAAGCTCAACTTTCTTTCAAAATTAATGTCTACAGGACCTTCCAATCATGGTAGTCCATGCTTCAAAGAAACTAGGTATATTCCACTGTCTAACGTAAATCAACCTAATACATAATATCAAAATGTTGTATTGTTCCTATTCAGTATTTACAATAGATATTTGCAATATTGTCAACATCATAGAAATTATGCCGAGTCACTATTAAATTATTAAGGAGGAAATAGTTCTCTTCTATTTCTGCATTTAATAAAGGTAATAGGACTATCTTGCAGGATGGTTTTCAATATCTGATGCCTTCTAATGTTTTTTTTGCCTATTGAGATAGGCCAATATTGTTAATTTTCAAGTGTCCTTTCCCAACCCGGTTTCAGTCACATAGTCATTGTTTAATGCCCAAACCCATAACATTCAGCTGTTAATGACTTAACTTCACATTAACAATTTAAACCAGAAACACAGGAAAAATTCACTGACAGAATTTTTAACGACAGTCACACACAGAAATTTCAGACATCATATTTTTGGCACATTGCCAGAAAAAACCCACAATGGGAAAACCTGTTTGAGAGATAGTTATTTTTATTTCTTCGGCAAAATAGAATGCAACAGCAGAATACAACTTATCTCAACCAGCAAACCCAGAAATATGTCTTGGAATGCATGCAAACCCAGCAGTGTATGGACAGTCCCAAATCAGGCTGACCTCAAAAATCATGCCCAGCAAATTTTCCCTTTCTCAAAAATTGTGCCAACAGCAAACCAGCAAAATAAAATATCCCTCGAAATATGTGCCCAAGTTAACCTCGAAAATCGTGCCCAATTAAAGTCGTAGACACCATACGGATTCTGTCAGTCTCGAAATTTGTGCCGCTGCCTGGAAATGTGTGCTGCAATTTCTCCTCGGGATTTTTGCGTAATTAATGCAGTACAAACTGTTGTACGGTTTCTTGGGATTCGTGCATGTGCTCCCTTTCTCTCCTACGTTCTCCGCCTGTCAAGAAGTCAACTTTGCTCTCTCTTGCTCTCTCAAATCTCATGAAAAGTCTTTCCCTTGCCTTTTTGTTTGGATGTTGGGGTAAGTTGAAGAGACATCTAATCCAAGGGCCCACACTGATTTAGATGGATGGATAAGAATAAAAGTTAATTTAATTATCTCCAAAATTAATTTCCCTCACCTCACTTAAATTTTTCAAAAAGTTACTTTAATCTCTAAAGTGGAATTAAATGCTCATCTCAAGTCATTTAATGTAAGGGTCATGTTATTTTTCCCTTTTAGTGACTTAGGCTAAAATCACTAGGGGAACAACTTCCTAGGTACAAAAATCAACACTCTCTTACCAAGGAAGGTGTTTTGCACCACTCCCAACTTGTCCCTGAAGAAGACAAACTTGCCCCACCCCAAGGATTTTGTCAAAATGTCTGCCACCTACTCATCAATGAATATGTACCGTAACTCAACAGCTCCTCTCTGAACATAATCACGAATGAAATGGTATCTGATCTCAATTTGCTTGGACCAGTCATGGAACACTGGATTCTTAGAGAGCTGAATGCAACTCTGATTGTAGCAGTAGATCACTGTGGGACTAAGCTCCTAATCAAACAAATCTACCAACAACTTGCGAAGGCACAATGCCTCACAACTAGCCTGACTGGCTGCCATGTACTCAACCTCGGCAGAACTCAAAGCAACGAACTTTTGCTTTCGACTGAACCACGACACTATTGTCGAGCCCAACCTGAAACAACAACCGAAAGTGCTCTTCCAGTCCGTCGCAATACCTGCTTAATCTGAATCTGTGAAGCCAACCAAGCCAACTCCACCCAATCTCCTGTAGTCCAAACCATAATCCACACTCCCAACAAGGTATCTCAACACATGTTTTGCGGGTGCCCAATGCACTCTCCTATGCTCCACCATGAACTGAATGAGAGTGTTCACCGCAAAACACAAGTCTAGCTTGGTGTTGACCAAATACATCAGTGACCCAATGAGCTAATGATATAAAGTAGGATCCACCAACTCTCCCTCAGAAGCATGAAGCTTCCTCTAGTTGCTGATCATCGATGTAGCCATCGGCCTACAGTCCTCCATCTGGAATCTCCTCAATACATCTACTGCATACTTTCCTTGTCCCAGGAAAATATGACCAAGCTCCTACCAAACCTCCATCCCTAAATCATAGTGCATCAGCCCAATGTCTGTCATCTCATACTCTGAACTCAGCAAGATCCCTCTTGCAAACTGCAATGAGGCACTCCTCACCTATGATAAACAAGTCATCAACATACAGCAAAAGAATGAACGAATCTCCACCAACCACAAGGTAGTAAAGGTTGGGATTAGCCTCACTCTTCTTAAATCCCATCGATAGTAAATAAGCATCAATCCTGGAATACCAAGCTCAAGGAGCTTGCTTTAGTCCATATAAGGCCTTTTTCAGACTGCACACAGGGGAATCCCTACCATGGATCTCAAAGCCCTGAGGTTGCTCCAAATATACCTCCTCTTGTAAATGTCCATTGAGAAATGCGGTCTTCACATCCATCTGGTGTATCTTCCAACCCATCTTTGTTGCAATGGAAATCATTGCTCTAATCGAGGAATATCAGGCAACCGACGCAAAAGACTCATCGTAATCAACTCCATCAATCTTGAAAACCCTTGTGCCACAAACTGAGCCTAGAACTTCTCCACACTGCCATCTGCAACGTGCTTCACCTTGTAGATCCACTTAGAAGTCACCATTGACTTCCCCTCTGGTCTCGGTACAATCTCCCATGCACCGTTCTTCATGATGGAATGGTACTCTTCCATCATGGCATCTCTCCAAACATGATGTTGAGAGGCTTCCTCAAATGTAGATGGCTCTGAATCACGAAAACTAGCAACCAAGGCCATACCCAACCTGTCTGGCATCACTATTGTCCTCACAGGTTCCTTGGGCAATCCAAATGCCTATGCTTCCTTCAAGGTGTCACGAAGCCATTTAGGCTTCCTCTTCCCTAAAGGTTGCTCCCAAACTGGTCTATCATCATCTGAAGAACTCCTAGATGTAGATGGCCCAGAAACCTATGGACCAAGAGCTGGTCAACTAGCCATTGGTGAAACCTATGATCCGATAGAGTTGTAAATGGTGAACCTATGACCTAAGAACCAAAACCTATCCCCGAAGTACCTGTTGGCTGAACCACTGAACCTGAAGACCCCGTGCCTGTAACCTATGGCCCATTCACCCCGGAAACCTATGAACATGTACTCTATACTTACGGTACTTGTGAAGCTTCCTGAGGTGTGGGAACCTGCTGCTCCTCCTGCACTAACTCTTTGGACTTCCTAAAGGCTCACTCCTCAAATCTCACTTCCCGCCTCACAACAACTTTTCTCAGGGCAGGAAGATAAATGCGGAAGGCCTTCTAAGTCTCATCATACCCAACAAAGATGTCTCTCTCTACAATGGGCTCAAGCTTTGTCCTCTTCTCATAACGGACATGTGAAGAAATCAAGCAATCAAATATGTAAAAAATGACCAACCTCAGGCTTCTTGATTGTGAACATCTCCTCGGGAGTCTTCCTTCCCAAGGCACGATGGGGAATCCTGTTATGAAGGTATACAGTTGTACTACAAGCCTCAGCCCAAAGGAAGAAAGGCATACTCTGATCATTTAACATGGCTCTCGTTGCTCCCACAATAGATCGTTTCTTCCTTTCTGCCACTCCATTCTGCTCAGGAGTGCATGGTATTGTCAACTGTTTTCTTATGCCCTCCTGTCTACAATACTCATCGAACTCCTTGGAGGTATACTCACCCCCATTATCTGATCTGAGTGCCTGAATACTCCTCCAAATCTGGTTCTCCACAAGAGCTTTAAACTCTTGGAATCTTTGCAAGACCTCCTCAGATTTCTTGCTCCTCAGGAAGTAGATCCAAGTCTTCCTGGAATAATCATCAATGAATATCACATAGCACTCAAAACTTCTCAAAGAAACGAATGACATGGGACCACACAAATCAGAATGTATCAAATCAAGCACTCCAGCTGACCTGCTATCACTTCTCGAAAAAGCAGCTTGGTGTACTTTCCCAAAGCACACCCTCTACACACATCACTGTGCTCCGTGCTGAACTCAAGAAATCCTGTAACCATGTCCCTCAACATCCTCAGAGTTGGATGATGCAAATGAGCCATCCTCCTATGCCATAGCTCACAAAGCTCACTGATGTTGCTATGTGTCAAAGCATGTTGGGGTTGAAATAAGAGTTTGTACAGCTTCCCACATCTGAATCCAATGGTGTAAGAAGCAGATGGTCCAACACGCACATGTCCATCCAAGAAGGGCACCCCAAGTCCCCTGTCCTCAATCATGGAAACTGATATCAAATTCTTTTTAACCCAGGTACAAACAACACGTCCCTCAAAGTCATGGGACTCATGGATTCTCTCTTAAATGTAATGGTCCCACGCCCAACAGCTCTAACAACTGTGTCATCCCCCAACACTACCTCCACATCTATACCTACATTTGAAAGCTCGAAAAACATCCCTCGAGCACCTGTCATGTGGCTCGAAGCTCCATTGTCAATATACCAAGTGTTGGTGGTGGATGCACTGAAAGAATGGTCGATCAACAAAGAATGCTCCCTCTCAATCTCAATGTCTCTACTGGTGATGATGGATGCTATCTCTCTTTCAACATGCCCAGCACAGAGAGCAAACTCTCTCTCAAATCTAGATGTAAACTCATCAATCTCAATTGAGGCTGTTGTTTGCTGCTAATTCTTCTTCTTCTTCTATGGGCATTGTCCAACATAGTGCCCAAACCCCTGACAAACAAAGCGCTTTACAGTGCTCATATCCTTCTTCTGTCCACCCTGCTACTTAGCCCCACCCTTCTTGGGGCCCTTCTTGGACTTCTTCTTTCCCACATTCTCCTCATCCTCCCAACTAGTAGAAGAGCTCCCATGCACAAGACCTCTTCGGGTCTCCTCCTGCACGAAATCATCCCAGAGTCTATCCCAAGAAGGCAAGTTCTCCCTGGCTACTATAGCCTCCACAAAAACAGCCAAAGCTTTGCAACCCCATTCACAGTTGTCTGCATTAACTCAATGCTGGAAACAACCTCCCCTACTGCTACAAGCTCATCTCTCACCTGATATATCCTAGTAGGGTAGGAAGTCACTCCCTCTACTTTAGCCATCCTAACACTCTTCAATTTTTCCTTCAACGTCATTTTTCGGTTCTCATTTGAGCTTTGGTACAAGCTGGTCAAAGCATCCCACAACTTATATGCACAGTGTTTGCTTGAGATATATGGGATAACATGGTCTTTAACTGCATCTAGAATGATCCTTCTAGCTTTTATATCCTTTTTGTTGAAGGCTGCAAGTGCTTGTGGATCGGTGGAAGCAGGAACTTGAATAGGATTTGCTTATGTACTATGAAGTTGAACTACTTCATCCCAAAGTTCATTTTCCTCCAATATAAGCACCAACCAAGCTTTCCATGGGACAAAATTCCTAGTCCCATCTAGCCTATCCTCCAACCTAAGTCCTGTAGCCATTTCAATGCAAATTCAAGCTTCAACAAGGTGCTTCCCACTGACAAAAGAAACTCACTGACAGTCTGAAAATTCACAAATCTGATTTCTGTCCCTTTTTTCAACTCTGCTCTAATACCATGTTAATTTTTTAAATGTCTTTTCCCAACCCAATTTCAGTCACGTAGTTGTTTAATGCCCAAACCCATAACATTCAGTTGTTAATGACTTAACTTCACATTAATAAATTAAACATGAAACACGGGGAAATTTCACTGACAGAAACTTTCAATGACAATCACACAAATTTCAAACATCATATTTTTGGCAAATTGCCCAAGAAAAACCCACAAGGAGAAAACCTGTTTGAGAGAGAGTTATTTTTATTTCTTTAGCAAAATAAAATGCAACAACAGAATACAACTTATCTCAACCAGCAAACCCAGAAATTTGTCTTCAAATGCGTGCCAACCCAGTAGAGTACGGACAGTCCCAAAACAGGCTGTACAGACCTCAAAAAATTGTGCCAGCAAATTTCCCCTTTCTCAAAAATTGCGCCAAGAGCAAACCAACAATAAAAGCTCCCTCAAAATTCGTGCCCAACTTAACCTCGAAAATCATTCCCAACTAATGTTGTACAGATGTCGTACGAATGTTGTACAATTTTTTTCACTATCTCTAAATTCGTGCCACTTCTTGGAAATGCGTGCTGCAATTTCTCCTCGGGATATGTGCACAATTAATGCAGTACATACTGTTGTACGGTTTCTTGGGATTCGTGCATGTGCTCCCTCTCTCTCCTGCATTCTCCTTCTCTCAAGAAGTCGAATTTGCTCTCTTGCTTTCTCAAATCTCATGAAAAAAATATTATGGCAAACCTTTCCCTTGCCTTTTTTGTTTGGATGCTGGGGTAAGTTGAAAAGACATATAATCCAATGGCCCACATTGATTTAGATGGCTGGATGAGAATAAAAGTTAATTTAATTCTCTCCAAAATTAATTTCACTCACCTCACTTACATTTTTCAAAAAGTCACTTTAATCTCTAAAGTGGAACTAAATGCTCATCTCAAGTCATTTAATGCAAGGGCCATGTTATTTTCCCCTTTTAGTGACTTAGGCTAAAATCACTAGGGGAACAACTTCCTAGGTACAAAAATTAACAAATATAAGCTTTGGAGTTACAAAATTATTGTTCTAAACATTTTAGTCCCTTTTTTTATAGCGGTTCCAAAATTTATTAAAGTCTATTACTACATCATTTATATTCGCATGTAAATCAACCGACAAGTTTATCTATCTTATAAATAGCCCCTAAAAATGGATTGGGCCAAGAATCTTATTTTCTGTGCGGTGGGAGGCTGGGGGCATCTAAAAAGTGGAGAAGCATCAATCCAGTAATAAGGACAAAAAGAAAATCCATATTATGTTTGTTGACAGACTGTAAATATGGAATGTGTGAATAATCTGACAAAATTATGAAAACATATGACGCATGAATTGAATGATAAAGATATACCTATTACCAACTAGTTATGATAAAAGCTAGCTCTTAACTCTAGGTTTAAGATCAGATGCTAACCACATCAGCGTCTCGGAGAACATCCTCAACCTTGGAGGCCCTTTTCCATGTAACTGGCACTTCACCTTGGGACTTCAAAAACTCCCCATAAGCTACAAAAAAGTCACTGACAATGTTAGTGACAAACGATGCAAGCATAAGCGAAGCCACGACAATTCAGGTAATAATGTGAAAAGTGATTATTTCCCATTGTAGCTAGGCATCTACCTAAGAAGATTCCAGAAAGTTGGTGGATTTCAACACAAATAGTCTAATAGATAATGTATATAATAAACCTTTCCATTAAGCAAGACTCTAGCTATAAGAAAAATGTTTTCAAAGACTCACATAAACATCAGGAAGTCTAGACTGCAAGGCACGTAATAATGTCTTTAGTTGAATATATGGTACAGAATATAGTTTGTCACCCATGATCACGAGTAATTAAAAGATTGATACAAACCTGTCACATATTTTTCAAGTCGAGTGGACTGATATAGATCATAATATATGAGATTCATTTTAAAACCTTCAACCTGAAATTGAGAATGTACAGATTAAACATATGGATAAGTAATAATGCCAAAGTCTTATATTAACTTTGAAACCAACAACCCAAAAATTAAAGATGAAAAATTATTTTGAACTCTAACTACTTCTACGTGCATTTAATTAATTTTGTTAACTATAAAAGCCAGTCAACTGTCGTACCATCATTCGAGCATACGCAGATCCAATCCTTCCAGCACCAATTATGCCAACAGTTTGTCCCTTGAGCAAGTTTCCAACAAATCTACGATTGTCGTAGCATTATTTAAACACAAAAGCAAATTAGTTCTAAAAGTATGTTGCATTTTAGGTTTGAACGTTTTCTGCTTTTCTGTATTTTATGTTATGCAAGACTCTACACCAAAAGAGACTTTGTATTTAGGTGTACCCCATAAGTAATATTATCCTTTGCTTTATTTTAATAAAACTATCTCCCATTAAAAGAAACACGGGATCTTTAATAACCCAGAGGAAAGGATATACTTTCAAGAAACTCACAAGTGAGGTAACCAGCCTTCATATAAGCCTGCCCTCATAAACTGATCTGCTTCAACTACTCTTCTAGCAGCTGCTACTGTTAATGCAACTGCCAACTCAGCAGTTGTTTCTGTAAGAACACCCTGCCAACATTTTGGAAGTAAGCATCCTCAGGCTTGTCACGAATCAACTAAATAAAGATCACACAAAGACATGCCACGGCACCTAATATTGGCTTTTACTAGTTTTAGACATAAATTCGTGCTATTGTAATCATTATATTATTTATCATTATAAATGTAATTGCTAAGTTACCGAATTAATTCCACTTTGCACTGGATTCTGTTAGACATCCTGTAAGTACTAAATTCCCATAAAGTTGAACTAGGAACATGGGCCCTTGCATCACTTGAAAATGGTAAATTGACAATTTATTTGATATGATGATTTATTATTCCAGTTTATCTTAATTTATTAGCTTGAGCAAACTGATTCCAACTTATACTTCATACAGGAGTGTTGCCAACTGCTATGCCATATTTGTTTGCAGCATTCACATCCACATTGTTGTAACCAACAGCCATATTACTAAACGCGGTTCCTCCAGCTTGCTTGAGGGTGTTGAAAAGAGTTTCGCCCCAATCCTCTGTCAACTGCAGGACAGAACATTAGGTGAAAGTTGATTAAAAGCAATTCTCTCACTAGGAAATCAGAGAAATTACAGAGCATGTCATACAACATGAATTCCAAGCAAACTTTTACTTTTCGTTATAAATAAAATATGGTAATCACAAATTACAATTCAGAACTAAACCAAGAATCCTATCTTCTATACGTTTCAAGTTTTAACCATGCCAAGAAATCACTACGCAGACACTTGATGTTAAATAAAAAACTATATTCAAATTAGTAGTTGATTTATAGTAGCTTGCCCATTCAATTATGTATAGTCGAGAGAGGTACTAAAGAGGACATCTAGTACAATCCTTGAGGCAAAGACTCTTCTCTTGTTCAACATATTGTTACAATGTAAATGTGGGCTTCTTTGGACAGAGGGAAAACTGCCGTATCCTAGTGTCTGAACCAACCCATTATGCGCAAAGATTGGCGATCTGATGTCTGAGACTAACCTTTCCTATAATTACCTACTGACAGTTTTGACAAGGAAGAACGTTCCAGATACAACGAAGGGTGATAAGCTGGTCTGCGGAATGGAATCCACACATGGAGACTATCAAGTGAAGATCGAAATACTCGATATTGTCCTATGTAAGCAAAACAAGATTTCGGAGCAGCTTTCATGGCCTAAGAATTCCTCAAGAGACACATGCTTCATGTGGGTACTGCTACATGGTAGACTGGATTTTTCTGAGCAAGGAATCATGGGGCCTCTCACTGTGCTTCATTGAAAAAAGTGAATAAATTATTGAGCATATCTTCAATTGTGTCATTTTGTAAAAGAGGTCCAGTTAAGACGACATTTATGTGAGCCCCAACATATTTTTGAAGGTAAGGAAAGCAACATGTTTTGTCTTACGATGGAACAAAGTGTAACCTCAAGATTTTGAGAATTGAATTGATTTAAAGCTAAATTGGAGATCCCTCTCAAAATACTTTCAAAATGGTATGGATAGAACTTGCCACAAAGAAATCTTTGAAAGGGTTTCCTGAGTTGAGTTTGTGTGGACAAGGACAAGGAATTGATTGCAACATTTTTTGTTAATGTCATTGAAAAGGTGATCAAGCTTGTATTAGCATGGAAACTTGGGTTTAAATCCCTTCAGTGGGTGTGGCTGTAAATATTTCCTTGTAAATATATGAAGTATTTCTTTAAAGAAAAAAAATGAAGGTACTGATACTTCGAGAAATACATTTTGTACACCTTTTTATTCTGCAATATTCAAGCATGAGAATATCGCTACTTAAAGTGGATGGCTTTCTGGAATCTTCTCCAAAATTTGTTTTGAAGCTAAGTGTGATGTCCCCTTCTGCTTGATCATGACGGGAGGATGACTTAGTAGCCTATTTGACTCCCATAGACTATATTCAGTGAAGACAGGGAGTCATTATTGATGTCACTTAGCTAAAATAGGTGTTTTATTTCTGAAGTGACCAATAGCTACTCAAACCTTAGCAAAAGTGGCTTTTAATTTTAATGGGGAATAAGTCAATGGGGGAACATTCTAGATGGAGCTCCATTGAAAGATAAAAAGAGGGGCAACACCTCACTTGGGCATTATGTTTTGGATTGATCTCTTGCGGAGTGTTCTTGTGAACCAAGTTTTCATTGGGGTTTGGCAAATCCCTTCCATTGTGGCTTGGTTTCAGTGGTGCAAACCACCCTAGCTAGACAAGAGGGAAATCTACCCAAATTTTCCATTTGAGCTTCATTTGGCAGTTGATCTTCAAATTTGGGTGCAATGACTTGCTTGGAGACTTTTCTAAGGGGGGGTCGAATCACCTTCTTGACAAGGTCGTGGGCATTGGAGGAAAATCGTGGCCCATGGAGATTTGTTGGAGTTGGAAGAGGGTCGAATCCCTTTTCTTGTGGATTCACGGTTTTAGAGGGGTCGGCCGCTTGTTTTGTGACCCACGGGCTTGGGGAGAGTTCCATGGCATTTTCTTGGAGGAGGCCATGAGGGAGGATTGTGGCACTTGGGCGTCGTCTGGAGGGACCAATCCCTCATGTGCCAAGAGTAGTGGAGATAGGGGAAGTCGGAGGAGTGTGTAGAGGAAGCCATGAGGGAGGATCGTGGCACTTGGGCGTCGACTGGAGGGACCAATCCCTCATGTGCCAAGAGTCGTGGAGCTAGGGGAAGTCACGAGAGTGTGTAGAGGAAGCCATGAGGTTGGGGAGATTCGTGGAGGATCCTAGAGGGACGATTCACCATTCGAGAAGGGCTGCCAAGGTTTCTAAGGGAGGCCGAAATCTATTGCAACAGGTCGAGCTCACTTGAGGGGTGCAAGACCCCATTCTTGGCATTTGGAGGGTGTGGCATCATTTTGGAAAGATTTAGGAAGCTCGAAGAGACTTTGAGGAGACGCAACAGTTAGTATAGGAGTTGTGGCGATAATCCCGGTATTTGGTTTGCATTTTGTGTGTTGGTGATGTACTGCCATAGCAACCATTAGAGTCTTGTATTGTTGAGATCTGAATTCCCATTCATAATAAAAAGTTCCTGTTGTATCGCCAATTTCTTGTGTATTTGGGATACTTGCAATGTGTTCAACGAAATGTGTTTCTTAGCATATATGCAAACTGTTTGTAGAAAGCCCTAAACACTTGTATTGCAAATTGTTGGACAAAAACACACAACCAAAACAATATCATAACTCAATATCCCAGACTAGTATTGTTTGGGGATATTTCCCTAAGGGGGCAGGGGACATCTTTGGGATGCTACAGAGGTGGTTTTGGTAGGCTACATGGAGGGTTCCCAGCATGCCTCAGATAATGAAGTAGAACTCATAGTGTTTTTAAAGGATTGGAAGATTGCAAAAGAAAGAGGAGACAAATGATGCTAGTGCAGGGAGATGCCGTAATTAAGACCATAAGAGTGAATAGTGACTGAGGTATGTGGTGCTCAAGAGATTAGCAGTGGATATCTGAAAACTATTTGAAGACAAAGAAGAAACCAAGTTGACACACATTTTCACAAATAAGAACCAACATGCAAGTGTCAATGTCTGGGCAGCCTTGTATGTCAAGACAAGCAAGTTAGGGGAGGAAAAATTCTTGAGTCTTTGAACCTCAGAATAGAGACTATAAGTTAAGGACAACTTTTTTGAGGCCAATGGGGACCAGTGGAATGTGTTGGGAGGCTATGGAAAGAAGAAGGTTTTTCTATGCAGAAATTACTACTTATTCAGTTAAGGCTTTCTTGCATTTCAGTCCTTCCAAATTTTGATTTGTATATATTCATTGACTGAAGTAGTCCGAATACTTTTGCTACTTGGATTGAAAACAATAATAAAGAAAAGTTGCCATAATAATAAATCAAACTTGATTGTCCCCCCGATTCAATTGTGCGAGAGTGGAGAACAAACACTAAGAGGGCCCCAGCCTTATGACGCAGCGGTCTCTCATGCTACCACAGCAGATCATGATCTTGCGCTAACAGCTAGGAGGTAGGTCAGACACCAAGCACTCCCACGACACAACGGAGACTGAGCATATGCTAGAGGATTTTGTTGACGATCTTGGTAAAGTTCTGGCAATAATGAGATCTCCATGTGACATGACCAGCTCATCCCATCACACGCTAGTGAAGGACGCACAGAGGTTAATGGCCTTGTGTGGAGTTTGGGATGATGATGGCCGAGGTTATAGTGGGATAGAGAAGTCTTGCTCTACTTCTTACGTGGAGATTGATTGATGGAAATTCTTGTCTATCCATAGAAAGAGTCGAATGTGCATTAGGGAGATACCTTCCAGGCCTACAATTTCCATTTTTCTGAGTAAGATGGGATCTGGAACCCAACTGGTTGGCTCTCTGTGTAAGGTTCCTCTCCTTGCTCTGCTAACTCTCGATCTAGGTGGGTGGGGAGTGGAAAGTTCCAGGGTTGACTCGTCGTGCTTCACCATTTATGGTGACCGGGACCAACTCTCCGGTAGCATTATGGTTGGAAAGGGACGTGGTTATAGGGAATGCAAAGGTCATCAAGGATGAGGTTTTAGTCATGCAAGAAGCAAAATCCTAGAAAGTACAATACCATTGACATACACCTGCTCACATCCAACAAGAGATTGCTCATGCAGAGGAATGAGTTAATCAGGAACACGAACTAGTCGAGGAGAAAGAAATGCAACAGAAAATGGCTTTGTGGCTTCCTGATGTAGGGACATCTCGAACCAAAGGCACGAAATACTTTGAGTCAGTTCTGCTATATTGGCAAATAAAATCTTTACTCAAAAAGGCTCTCCTGGATCATGTAGAGGAGCATAAGGAAGTCTTCCTTTAAAAGAATGAACTCCAGCACCAGATCAAACAAATGAATGCCAAGATCAACTTGACTACAAAGGCAACCACAAAATTTGAGTTTGCGAAAAAAATTGTTGTTGTAGAGGATCACCGACCAGCCTTAGCTCAAGAGGTGTCATTGATGCCAATTTTAGTGTTATCAGAACCGGACTGTAACTGGCAAAGCTGGCTGGTCTGACAGGTTTTAGGCATTTCCTGGTCCACTTGTTTTTTACTGGAAATGGTTGGATCCATACCGAACTTATTGGTTTTGTTCCTGAACCAGTCGGTTCCGAACTGGCCTTAAATGCCTAAACCAATCGGTTTTGGTACAAGTCTGTATGCCATGGTTTTAAACATGAAAATTTAATATAAAAAATAAGGTAAACCCTAGACCTTACTAATCATCGATAATATTAAATTTTATCAGTTTACTTAAATTTTTAACATTACCAATAACTCTTTCAGGATGTCTGAGAGTGGTTTCAACCTCATCGGACTTCATATGCAAAAAGTAGATTTTTAGATCTCATCCAAAATTCAACGAACTTAACAATTTTCAGGATTTCAGGATTGCAACGTTTCCACTTGATTCTATCATGTATGAGGGTATGGTATTGGCATGTAATCAAGCACATCAACCCCTCTATGTACCTTGATGTTCGTGGTGTTGATCGTTGAACTCCTTTGTCACGACCTTAATAAAAATGTACACATTTACTCAAGTAAAATCACTTATTAAGCATGGGAATCTTTTTCTACCTTATTTTAATGCTTGGATTAGGAAGTTTCATCAAAATTGAAGGGTGTTAACTAATGTCCTTGGAGAATCAACTTCAGGATTCGAGGTGGAGGCAAGAGCTAGAGCCTAGAGGAAGGGGGCACAGGGTGCTATTGATGAATAGGATCCCAATATAGGCAATGATTTTGATGATATGTAGTTATTTCTTGTAGCATGAAGTTTTTTGGAGTCTAGAGGCCAGTTTGAGCCTCTTTGTTTATGTATTTTGGGTCAGTCATGGATTGCATTGCACTTGATGCTATTTTAGTTATAAACTTATATGCACACTTACTTGCTATATACATGAGAAACTTTGCAAATTTGTGTATAATGGTTTGGATTCGTATGGATCCACATGAATATATATATATATATATATATATATATATATATATATATTATTTTATTTTTTAATATTTTATGTATATTTTGGTCGACCGGTTTTTTGGTCCAGTTTTTTCCCAGTTCTAGTCCGGTTCAGATTTTTGGGCTTGACCATTTCAATGACCAGTCTAGTTCTAATAACATTGACCAATTTCTGACAATGATGAGCATTCCCCATAGTTTCCTTAGGGCTAGTGTTTGGTTTTCAATCTCCAACTATCATAGTTTTCTTTTCAGTTCCTACAGATATTACTATTTTATTGCCAGTACTGGGTTTAGAAAGATTTTGGACAAATTCATAATTATTATTCTCAGTAGAAGAAGGATGATCCTTAATAATGATCTCGTGTTTTGTAGCTGGTCAGGTTTCCCATGTGGCCGACCAGATATCTAACACTGCATATTTCTTTGGTTAATAAAAATAGTTTAAACTTTAGCTGAAAAGAAAAAAACTTGCCTGTCCAATTACGCCATCACATTTCTCACCAATAAGTGCCTGTATGTCCTCCACGGCTAATATAGTTTTCTTCTCCGTGCAAATCTGTCAAATACCAGCGAAAAACTTGGAGATTATTTCCATAAGAATATGCTAGTACTCACCAATGTCAAGTAATGTACATGCTACAAGCTCTCTAGGCCATTATACAATAACTATTTCAGATATATTTAATCTCCATAATAAAAATTTATATAATAACAATTTTAAAAATAAGTCCAATACTTGTATTACTGGAATGAATGTCATTCTCATCCTTTTAACCAATATTTACGAAGCCAACATTACATCAAAATAGTCCTTTCCCTGCATATCCATGCAAGCAGTGTACGTGCATGCAATTCAGCACTACATTTACTAGTTTTTCACAATCTTCTTTATTAAGGGAATCAAACAACCTAAACATTGTAGAATCCAAAATTGAGAACTTATCAATTTTAAAAAAATGGGGCAAATCTTTGAACAAAATCATTTAGGCCTTCACAACTTGTCAAACTGTCCATATTACATAATGATTTTGAATTACAGCTGTGTTGTATTAGAGATTTTGCAGATCCAACGATTCAGGTAAAATCATTACTCATCATCAGGGATAAAAAACATGCAAGTAAAGAATGATTGAGAATGATGCATAGAATGGAAATAAATGGTAAGTGACGTATAAAATTTCCAAACCCTAGGTGACTAAAGTCCTTGTGCTCTCAACCAAACAAGTCTGTTATTAATTGCAGAAATATAATTTCTTCACAAAGTAACAATCACACAATAGCTGGAAAGTAAATAGTGGAAGCATAAAAACAATCAGACCTACACAAGGAAATTCTCCTTCAAATCAGCTTATCATTCAACTAATCAAAGCTTACAAGGAAACCTCCACAGCTGCTTAAAACAGCAGTTGCACAGTAAACAAAACCACCCCAACCTTAAGTGTACAGCCTGCTGAAGAGAAGTATGGACAAGGAACAAAAGCTATACAACCCTGTAAAGCTGTTGTGCTGCACTGTACAAATCTATCTGTACAACTATACAGATCTGCTTCTGTACAAGCCTTCCTCAACCTGCTTCATTGTTGGTCAATCCTCTTCCTCATGTCTTTGTTTACTCTCCTCTCTTCCAGTCACTATCCCTCTCTGACAAAAACTGTCTGAATTCTCTATCTTGAGCTATCTGTATACTTGAGTTGAAAGTTGAAACCCTAATCTCTCGTCAGATGTACCACTGAGATTAAATCTAAGTCACTAACGTATTAAATACACTTTATTAGACTCAACAGCTAAATATAAGACTCCTCACTTTTTCCTGAAGTGAATTACAAAATAGAATTATCTCGAACTACTTCCGACATGTTCACACTGAACCTATGTGGAAGTTCCTGTCCGAGCCATATTCTTCAACACTCCCTCTTAGCAAGGAAGGAATTTTGCACCAATCCAAGTTTGTCTTCGAATGCTTTACGCTTCCCTTTTGCCAAGGGCTTGGTCAAAATATCAACAACCTATTGATCTGTGGGTACATACTGGAGCTTTACTGCTCTTTTCTAAATCCTATCTCAAATGAAGTGATATATGATCTCTATGTGCTTAGAGCTATCATAAAATACTTGCTTCTCAAAAAGCTTGAAACAACTATAATTATCACAGTAAATCACTACAAGATCCAACTCTTTATCAAAGGTTCCAACAAGCAACTTGCGAAGCCAAATGACCTCACGGCTAGCAGTAGTGACTGCCATATACTGTGCCTCTGTTGAGCTAAGTGCCACAGAAGTCTGCTTCTTGCTGAAACAGAATATCATCATTGATCCCAAGCTAAAGCAACATCCTAAAGTGCTCCTATTGTCTAATGCACTATCTACCCAATCCAAGTCTTTATACCCCTGCAACTTCACCTCACGATCTCCAAGATATCTCAAACCATACTCCATCTCTCCCCTCAAGTATATAAGCACATGTTTTGTTGCTACCCAATGCTCCTGCCTAGGCTTCACCGTGAACTAACTCAAGGTGTTCACTGCAAAACATATAACTAGCCTAGTGTGGCTAGATACATCAAGGAACCTATTAGCTACATGTACAACACAAGATCCACCATCCCTAAATTTGAAGTTGTTTCCTTTTTCAAATTTGTGATCATTGGTGTGGCCATAAGTTTGCAGTTCTCCATTTGAAACCTCTTCAGGATCTCAACTACACACTTACCCTACCCATCGAAAATATCCCCTAGTCTCTGCCAAACCTCCAACCCCAATAAGTAATGCATCATGCTAATGTCCTTCATCATGAAAAACTGAACTCAACTACCATATCTACTTTGAACCCTACAATAAAATTCTCTGTCATCTACTACAACATCAAAATAAGCAGATCAATGCCAACAAATATATAGTATAAGTTAGGGTCTGCTTCACTTTTGGTGAAGCCTATACTCAACAAATACCCATCAATCCTAGAAAACCATGCTCTCAATGCCTACTTGAGTCCATACAAGGCATTTTTCAACCTCCAAACATGGGGATCCTTCTCAATGATCTCAAAACCCTGAGGAAGCTCTATTTACACTTCCTCCTCAATTATCCCATTAAGGAAAGACATTGTCACATCCATCTAACGTATCCTCCATCCCATAAAGGAAACTAAAGACATAAGTTCTCTAATGTAAGTATACATGGAAACTAGAGCAAAAGTCACCTCATAGTCCACACCCTCTTTTTGGGAGAACCCTCTTGCCAAAAACCTCTCTTTGTACTTCTTTGTGCTACCATCTACCACATGCTTGATCTTGTAGAGCCACTTTGAACTCACTACCGATTTCCCCTCCAGTCTTGGCACTATGTCCCATAAATCATTCTTCATAATGGAAGTGTACTCCATGTCATCCCTCCAAAACTGCTAGTCTATTGCCTCTTGAAAACTGGAAGCCTCAAAATCTATGATTTTTCTCATCAATGCCATGTATTTTGGAAAAATCTTTGGAGATCTGCTCTCCCTAAATCTACTCCTAACAACCTCAACATGCTCCTAAGCATCCCTAACAGAACTAGTAGGAGTTGGAGGCTCCTCCTCTACACTTGAAGGCTATTGCCTCGAGCTAGAAGTCTCCAGTGACCCCGACTCAACCTTCGGAGCTTCTTGTTCCTCATCCTCTATAAATGGAATAGGATCATGAGACTTCCTAGATGCAAAGTCTTCCTCAAACTTTACACCCATAACCAACAAGCAAATCCTTCATGTTGGAAAGCTCAAACTTGGTCCTCTTCTCAACTAGCACATGGATATAAACTAGACAATCAAAGATGCAAAAATGACTCACCTCTAGCTTCACACCAGTGAATGCCTCCTCTTGTGTCTTATCCTCCGAGATCCTATGAGGGCATATGTTATGAATGTAGATTGTTGCATTGCATGCTTATGGCCAAAGGAACATTGGCAAGTCCCAGTCATTTATCTAGGCTTTAGCAGCCCCTATGATAGATTGATTCTTCCGCTCTATAACCCTGTTCTATTGTGGTTAGTATGAAACAGTTAACTCCCTCTTGATTCCTACATCCTTGAAGAAACCCTTGAACTCCTTGGAGGTATACTCAGCCCCATTGTTCGATCTCAAAACTTTGATCTTCTTCCCTGTCTAGGTTTTTACTAGTGCTTTGAACTCCTGAAACTTACTAAAGAACGTGTTACGCCTCAGAGTATCTACAATGTTCCCTACAAATCCCCCCGGGGGAAGGGGTTATTTTTTGCTATGTAAAGGCCAAGATTTGAACATAGAGTGTTGATTTGGGGCTAAATACCTGTGATCTTGTCATGGATGGTCCTCTTGATTTCCTCCTCCAGGAGGTGCTCGCCCTATAGGGGTTGGTGCCCTTGGGGAGATAATCACTTGGGTGCATGACCACACTCATTTATTTTCCATGTAAAAGGTGATGGCATTTATTTAGCATACCTTATTTGCTCACTTGGACCTATTTTACCCCTCCTTTGGGTTGTGTACCCATAAATTGTACTTCCTTATTAAAGAAGCCTACAAGGATAATGAAGGAGGACGTTGAGGGCACACATATGTTGGGGTTAGTTGGGGCATGACGTACTCCTTTTGGCACACCTAGCACTTAGTGTAGCCTAATTGCACTTTTATATTGTTATTTTATGCCTTTTTAGTGGCTTAGCCCCCAAATTTGTGGGTGAGCAAGCCAAAATGTTATATTTTCACATTATATTGTAGGTTAATAACTTAAAACTAGACCACGCTAGTCTTATATAAATAGTGCCTCCCTCTCATTGTAAAAACACAACAAGATATGGGTTCATTATGATATCTTTTATTTTTCTACTAGTGTGTTGGAGCTCTTGATGCTATGCGCACCTCTCTAGGGATGATCCTCTTTACTTGAAGGATGAATGAAGTTATTCCTAGGGCTTAATTTTGCACATGCTTTAGTTGATGCTACAATTGGTTGTAATAACTCAAGCTCAAGAGTGACCTACGGTCTTTTCCTTGCTCATTTCTTGGTGAATGTTGGTAAGGTTTACTTATAACCCTAATTTGATGACGCTTCTATAGTGCATTATGCTAAACTGTTAGGGTTTCTTGCTAACATTTTGTCAACTTTGTATGAAGAGACTACCCTATCAAAGGAGCTCTCCACTACTAATTGGACCTTGAACTCCTTCGCTTGGCCTAATTAGGCTCTTTGACCTAACCCTTGAGGTTGCTAGTTGATGCCCTAATTGCAAGTATTGGAAGCCATTTCTAGAGAGGGACGTTGGTATCAATCTCTCAATACCATAGGGATTGAGACAAGAATCATATGTTCTATATTTTAAACAAAATTGTTTCTCTTTTACCAATTTACTTGTCTTTTATTTTACATGCATTTCTATAATGAAAAAACCCTCAAAAATCTAAATAAATTCGAAACTCCAAAAATAGTCGTGAGTTTGTAATTTTGGTCCACCCATCAAATTCGCCCTAGTGGATTTATCCACAGAATTTTTAGGGTGTCCTCATTTGCCTTATGCATTGGAAAAAATCCTAAAAATCTAAATATTGTTGGAAAACCCTAAAAATCTAAATAATTTATAAAACCAAAAATATTTGTTATCTGAAAATTATGGTCCACTCATCAAATTCACCCTCGTGGATTTATCCACATATCTCTGAGGGCGTCCCATTTTGACCTAGTGCATTGGGAAACGTGAAATTGTCCAAATTAGGGTTTCAACAAGGTTTTTGCAGTTCTGACTGGACTATTAAGTGTGCCCTAGGACACTTGTCCATGTCCCTTTCAGAGTGCACTTTTCTGGGGTATTTCCTTAGGAAGTGTGAAACCCTACCTTGGGAGTTGTGTAGTTGCATTGAAAGTTGTGGTATTGATTAATATTGATTGGTATATTGAATTAACTCCTTTATATGATTCACGTTTATTTAATATCCGTTGTTGACTCCATATAAGGCACTAGTATCAGCTATAAGGCTTGTAGAAAGCTATTTGTAGGTGTGTTGGTGTCTGCAAGTGTCCTTCCTTGATTAGGGACTCTGCCCTGGATTTAGGAGTTACCCAAAGAAGTTGAGAGGTTAGACTAAGGTGACATTGGGTCTAGCCCCTCTTATATGCTTACCATCACTAGCACAAGGAATATTTAGTCTGCTTTGAAAGGTCTACTAGTTTGAGCGGTGACAGCCCTCATCCTTGGTCTTTGAATAGATCCAAATTATGCAAGAGAAGTCATCAATGAAATAAACATAGTACATTCTTCATAAGGTTGATGCTACTGGCATCGATCCACATCCATTCAAATGCACTAAGTCTAGAATCTCCTTAGACCTATGCTCGTTACTTGGGAAAGCAGCCTTGGCATGGTTATCAAGCATGCAGCCTATGCAAACTCTTTGTTGTTGAATGCTAAACTTTGAAAGACTCGAGACTATCTCCCTCAAAATAGGTAACACATTATGATGCAAGTGCCCCATCCTCTTATACCACAACTTGCACAAGTTATCCATGATATGAATTAGGGCTCAAACAAGTTCACCCAGTAACCTGTATAATTTGCCTTCCCTAACCCTAATAAGCTATGATGATTCTGGGCTAGACTACTTCGGTCTAATAAGGACTAGCTAGTTCTTCAACTTTACTACAAAGCCCCTGTCTTCCATAACCGAAACTATAAGCAAATTCTTCCAATGCTAAACTTTGGAAGACTCATGACTATCTCCCTCAGGATAGATAATGCACTATGATGCAAGTGCCCCATCCTCTTGTGCCAGAATTTGCACAAGTTGTCCATGTTGTGAACAAGGGCTCGAATATGTTCACCCTGTAACATGTATAAGTTTCCTTCCCTAACCCCGATCACCTATGTTGATTATAGACTATACTCCTTCAATCCTATAAGGACTTGTTGATCCTTGAACTTTACTACAAAACCTTTATCTTCCATGGACCATAACCGAAACTAAAAACATTTTTTTCCAATGTTGAACTTTGGAAGACTCGTCACTATCACCCTCAGAATAGGAGACACACTATGATGCAATTGCCCCATCCTCTTGTGCCACAACTTACACAAGTTGTCCATGTTATGAACTAGGGCTCAAACAAGTTCACCCTATAACTATATAAGTTGCCTTCCCTAACCCCGACCACGTATGTTGTTTTTGGGCTAGACTCCTTCGGTCTTATAAGGACTTAATGGTTCTTGAACTTTACTACAAAGCCCTTATCTTTCATAACTAAAACTAAAAACTTTTTCTTGAGTCCTAGAACAAACAACGCATTGTCAAAGTCTAAAGAGCTACCTAACTGGAGCTAGAAGGGAATGGTACCAACTCTTGCAACTGGATACTTGGCATCATCACCAAACTCAACAACTAAATATAAGACTGTTCATTTTTTCCTAAAGTGAATTACAAATAGAGTTATCTTGAACAACTTCTGACACGTTCATGTGCAGAAATTCCTTTCTAAGTTATATTCTTCAACATGATGTAGGTTACAGTGGAGAACACCCAATCCATCAATTTTAGAAGTGAGAAATGTAGCATGCATTTAGCCAAAAGGCTAAGTGAAATTGTTGCAATAGTGTAGGATCAAAAAAAAACATCAGAAAATAGTGTAGAGACAAGGATTTTGGTGAGAAAGAACTTGAGATCTCTTGAATGTTAGATCATCGAGTTACTCTGAAAATATTCACTCTCGAGTTACATGGTGTAGGTTCAGCTCTCGCGTGGTTTGAGATGGATTGTAGCATGAGAGATGACTCATGATGGATATGCATACTTGAGATAACTTGCTCAATGGATGCTTGACCTCAATTGATTGTTGGCTCAATGTTTTTGCCTTAGGAGTTGGGTCTCTTGCTCGATTGGTGGACACCCTTCATGATGGCCACATGAACAAACCATTTGCTTGGTGAAAGCCCTCGTAGGGATGTTGAATATTGTGCATCATAGAGAAGAACGTCAAGCCCAAAATGGCATGTGGCAGCTTGGGTTCATGTTCTAAGGATTGGAAATGGCTCGAAGACATTTGGGGTTGACACAGTTCTTGTAAGGGGTAATTATCACAATGGAATATTTTGCTTTGGAGGATAGATGGACTCCGTGGATGCTCAAGTTGGAGTGGCTTACACTTTCCTTATGTAGCAACATCACCTTGGAGACCTTATGGTGCACAACATCATCACTGAAGCGTTACATTTGTACTCCAGAGCGGATGCCACACTTGTGTGGCCTACAAGGGCTAATGTAGAATGCTTGTAAGGGCTTGTGCCTAGATAGTATTATTGGCCACCCCTACCTCTCATATAAATAAAGGAAGGAGAGAGTCTTTCATTCATATGACTTGGGTATTGATTCTCTCTCATTCTTGTGTAGAGATGTGACCTAGAAGATGAGCACACTTGCTCCTCTCTCTCTAGGTATTCACTTGTATTTGTTTCTCTCTCTCTTGGGCACTAGGGTTTCTTGGTCTCTTTGAAGTTTCTTGGAGCATCTTGCAGTTCTAAGGTTAGGATTTTACCCTTGGGGATTATAGACTAGGGTTTTGGGAGAAAACCCTAGGGTGGACTTGTGAAGAAGAGGACGTCTTGCTTTGGAGAGTATTGGAGGGATTCTTGCACCTTGTTCTTCTTGGTGGAGTTCAAGTTTGATGATTTACCCTAACTAGGGCATTTTGTATGGTTGGATTTTGTAGCCTTGAGAGGAGGCTATGGTATGTACTTCATCAGTGAGCATATATATGAAGTTTCCAGCCATACAAATCTTGGGTGAATTCAAATTTGATTTTCAGCTGTGTTCTTCATGATTTGCTATTTACATCTAATTATGATCTTGCTGATTGGACATAAGTAACGGCAAATTGTTAAGTGATTTGACATCTAAAGAAGAAAAAGGGATTGATTTTACTGCTGTAATACTGCTGTTATTTCTGCTATAAAAGTACATTTTCAAATCTGAGTAATGACTAATAAGTTGCCCTAGAAGGGTAAAAACTTATCTCATTGGTTGGTATATTTTCTCCTTGATTTTGGGAAAGTTTAGGTATTGTACTTCTTCTACTGTTATTTTGTACTGTTATTTACAGCAGTCCTAGGGCAGAAAAAATCTGTGGTTAAGATCCAAGGAACCTTCTAGAAAGAAGGTGAAATTTCTGAATTGCATTGAAATGTCATTCCGGTGAAATTTCCAACATTAAAGAGATCTCACTGCCCAACAGGTTGTCGTTGCTAAAAAGAAACGATTCTGCCCTTTCAGTCATCCAAATGGTTAGGAGAAGAAAAGCATGCCAATGAGTCATCACTTGTTGGATTTGGAAGGGTCCTCATCGTTGCCTTCAACAATGTAAACAAAGGAGCAAGGAAAAAATTTGACCAAGTTAAAAGGTATTGAATTAATACTATCCTTTGGCATATTATTATTTTAATCGGGGCTCTTTTCACTATTGTGTATTTGAAGGTGAAGAAGTTAACTTTCTTTTCTTCGTCTACGAGGGTTTTGTTGCTTAGGTGAACATTTTAAAGGCCACTTGTTCTTTGAAGTAAAAAATTCTTATTGTAAAGGTGCCTAGGCAATTTTTTTTTTTTTTTTTTGTAACTAGGGGAATCAGCAACTGGAGTTGGGCAAGTACTCGCGTGACACAAGGTCCAGGGATCCATTCCTGCTACCACTATACCCCTAGGTGCCCCACACCCGCCGCAAGACATGGGACACTGGTAAATCCGGGTGGGATTTGAACTCGTGACCNAAAGTGATTTCAAAACAACTGAACCGCCAATGAGCCAAACCCATGTGAGCTGGTGCCTAGGCAATTTTACTAACGAAAGTTTTTTGGGTTTTTTTTGAAAAAATGGTATTTAATAGCTAGAAGTGGGCAAAGCATTAACTTCCAGCTGTACATTAGCTCAACGACAAAAACTATGACATCTGAAAATTTAAAGTCAAGAATATCAGACTTTGAGGTGCATTCAACTGTGGACTACTATTGTCCCGATCATCATTACTCCTTGTCCTATCAGCCAGGCTAGCCTACACTGACCTTTGTTGGCTTGTCACCACCCATGGTCCACCTCGAGGCCTCTAAGAACCAATTATGGCTTCAGCAGGGCCCAAAGAAATACCATTTGATTCAGCTTTAGCACTGGTCATTCACAACTCTGTCATTGGAAGTAGCGAGCACAATGGACCCTCCAAAGGCACCCTGAAAATTTGTACCAAAGATTTACCACAACCGATATCTTGTACTGAAGATCCTTTCACTAAGAAAGACCCGATTGATATCCTTATTTTTGAATATGATGATCTTTGTGAATCATATAAAAAGAACGCATTGCTTGGGTGCTCTATTGTCTGCATACCCCCACATAGTTGGCCATACCTTTGTCTTCTCTAAATTAGGATTGAGAATTTATTAGCCAAGCTAAACCCTAACCTTTCCTACCCTATTTGGGTTGAGATCCCTAGCCTTCCTAAGTAGTTTTTGGCCCTTTCCAGTGTCTTGTGTCAATAGGTACATTATTTATCAAGAGTTGAACCGTTTCTGAAACTGGAAACTCAAGTGGAGGTACTTCATCTTCCTTTGAAAGCTCTTGTGTTTGACGAAACATGACTTTCTCGTGGAAGACCACATCTCTACTGACTATCTTCTGTAAGCCTGAAGTGTTGTGTAGTGAAGGTGTCCAAACCTTCTATGCCACAACTTACATGGATCAACTGCATGAGTGGAATCCTCGGAAACCCTGTAAAGGCCTCCCTCTTGAACCCCAACCTATACTGTTGAGCTTAGGTCTTCATTCTTTGCCCATAGAAGGACTTTCTTGTCCATAAAGAGGACTCTGAAGCCCTTTTCCTCTAAGCCAGCAACAGATAGAAGATTCTTCTTTAAACCAGGAACATATAAGACATCATCAATATGAAGAACCATACCTGAGTCAAGTTGAAGTGAAGTTGAGCCAACTCCTTCAATCTTGTACGTCGAGTCATCTCCAAGTTCTACGTGTGTGATGATCTTCTTCTTTCTGTAACCGATGAGAGCTTCACGATTACCTGTCATGTACCTGGAGGCACCACTATCCACCAACCAAGAGGTGGCACAATCTGTGAAAGAACCAGTGAGAGCAGAAATCAAGTAGTGCTCTCTTCTAGGTTCTTCAGCTTTGTTAGCAGCCTTGGTTTTCTTCTTTTTCTTCTTCGGTTCTTCTTCTTCTTCTTCTTCTTCTTCTGCAGCAGATGCTTGAAACCTGTGCTTGGGTTTCTTCTTGGCTTGCCTGCAATCCTTGGCAAAATGTCCAAACTTGTGGCAATTATAACACTCCACTTTTGACATATTAGAGAACTTACCCTGAGGTTTCTTTCCCTTCTTTTGCTGAGAGAAGGGCTTCTTAAACTTCTTTGTCTTTGCTGCGAGTGCAAGGTCACCTTCCTTGGTTACCTTGCTAGAGGTCCTCCCCTCTTATTCTATGCAATCATGCCAAAGCCTTTCAAAGGTTGGTTGATTCTCACATCCACTGACAGATGCCATGAAGGTTTCCCAAGAGCTTGGGAGACCATCAACTATAGTTTGCACAAGGTCATCATCATCAACAGTAATACCAATAGCAATGAGTTGATCTCTTACCTGTGTAATCTTTGTGAAGAAAGAACCAACCCATTCATCCTTGTTCAGCTGCAAAGTTCGTAGCCTCTTCTTCAAGACTCTCTTCTCCTTGGGAGCCTTCTTCTCATATAGGTTGGCCAAGGTGTCAAAGCATTCCTTAGCAGTCTTCAAAGCTGTGATGTTGGGCATCACGATCTCTTTGATAGAATCATAGATGATCCTTCTAGCCTTACCCTGCTTCCTTTTGTAAGCAAGTCTGCCAGCATTAGATGTTGGCTCTTCAATGACATTAAAAACAATGTCATTCAAGTCATTCTCTTCTAGAATGGCTGTCAGCCTGGCCTTACAGGAGTTGTAGTTGGCTGAACCTTGTAGCTTCTCTTCCAATCTGAGGATGTTGATGGCCAACTCTGCCACTTAGTCAAATGTTAAGTTTGCAAAACTTATCCCAAGGTCTAGGAAGACAACAGCAATGTCCTTTTACTGTGTCTCCACATGCTAAGCTCTGATACCATGTTGAATTTTAGCATTAGCATGAATACTTAAAAATTTGCAGACTAACTGATAACAAATGACAAGTGCAGTAAAAACAACATTAACACAGCAACACATTGAACACGAGATTTTTCACTAGGGAAAGGAAACCTTTAAAGGACAAAAACCCCAAAAGCATTAGTAATTCATCTCGTAAATGAGATGACTTAGTTTTCTTCAAAAATTCCACAAACCCTAACTGGGATTGTACCACAGATCCACCATTACACAAAATAATCCAATTTCACAGTAAAACACCCAAATAGGGCTTTTTGACAAATTAGGGCTTGCTTCCCTAATTTTTCTCTCTCCTGCCCAAATTTAGCAGGCTGCCCAAAAACTCTGATTTGCCTACCCAGATCTGTTTGAACCCTACCCAGATTCGCTGCCCTACTATACCTGCCCAGATCAGCCTGCTCGTCCGTATCTGATAGGCTGTCCGTCCGTACAGTGCTGTCCGCTACCCGGATTTGCTGCTAGGATGTTGCCTGCAGCCCTTTTCTTCTGCCAAGGACCTGCTGTGCTGCCCGTGGCTTGTTTGCTACTGGGCAGCTCAACCTGCTAGCAGGCTGCCCGAAGGGCTGGCCGCAGGCTAAACCCTTCAAGGGTCATCCTGTTAGGTTGCCCGAGGGTTAGCCGCGGGCCTAACCCTTACGGGTCTCCCTGTTAAGGCCACCCAAGGGTTAGCTGCAATGCTAAACCCTCACGGGTATGCCTGTTAAGGTTGCCCGCAGGTGAAGAGGAAGGCTGAGCCTTCACTAGGGCAGCATGTGAGGAAGAGAGGGGCAGCCCAAGAGGAGATAGGGCTCTTCGTAAACTTCAGATCTGACCGGTGAGGAAAGAAGACAGCTGCCCGAAGTAATTTGCTGTTGCCCAGAAGAAGGAGGAGCTTCCCGGAGGTAGAATGAAGGATGCCCGAAATTCTGAGAGAGGTTAAGATGAAAACCCTAACTCATAACCAACAGTTGCAACTTTTGACAAGAAACCTTAGCTTAGGGTTTTGCTTCAGTAAGAGATGATGATGCCCTAGCTAGATTCATCCATGCTAGGGCATAATCATAAAAACTTCCTTCTTCCAAAACTGTGAGAACTTTTGTTGGAGCAGTTGTACCTGTGAGAGCAAGTGTGTATGATAATGAAATGGATTGAACTTCTTTTATATCCTTTGAGTCACCTGTAAGTGGGACAAAATTAGAAAGAACAAAGTAATATTATTTTATTCTTTTCTAATTTTGGCTTTTACTTTAGCCTTCCTGTGGTCCAAAAGTCCTTTATGTATTTTTTACTTTTACCTGTGGTCCAAAAAATCCTTATGTATTTTTTACTTTTACCTGTGGTCCTTTTACCTGTAGTCCAAAAGTACTTATGTATTTTTGACTTCTGCTTTTAGCCTTCTTCAAGTGCCCCTGTGGTCAATGCAAGTGTTCAAGGTGGTCTTTCATCACCACTCAAAGTACATCATCATAAACTGAGAGAATTACTATTGCTTTTATCTCACACTCTATGTGACACCAATATCAGGTACTAGGGTGTCTTAACCAAGGGTAGCTAAGCCTTGGAGAAGATCGCAAAGCCCATTGATCAAGGGTCAGAGTGTCACACATGCCTAGACCCTGTCTAGGGCTTATAGTGCCTTCTTGGTAACAGACCAGGTGCCTCCATTCAAAAGAATGGCTACTCGGAACTAGGTTGAGTCTACCAATACTAGACTAGTACACATTGTGGTCCCGGACCAGATGTCTACCATTCAACATAATGGTCACTCAACACAAGGTTGAGTCCCCCTCAGTACTGGACTGGGTCCATATCATGGTCCTTGACCAGATATCATCATTCAACAAAATGATCACCCAACTCTAGGTTGAGTCCCCCGAGTGCTAGACTGGGTCCACATCCTAGTCCCGAACCAGATGTCTACCATTCAACAGAATGGTCACTCAACTCAAGGTTGAGTCCCCCCAAGTGCTGGAATGGGTCCACACCCTGGTTCTAGACCAGGTGTCTACCATTCAACAAAATGGTCACTCAACTCAAGGTTGAGTCCCCCCCAGTGCTAGACTGGGTCCACACCCTGGTTCTGGAAAAGGTGTCTCCATTCTCCTAAGAGAATGACTCTCGATGCTGTTCAGAAAAATCAACAAGGATGATTAACCAAAATCATTGATACATCAACTTACCCTATTCCTGCTTTAGATACCAAAGCTCAATCATAAGTTTCGTGAATATTCACTTATGGCCAAGCCAAACCCACTATTGGCCCTAGCAAACCAAGCTCCTCAAGCTCAAGCCCAACGAGCAACTCAGACCAAAAATACCTCTAAGAGAGATGGGGTTCAGGGTGTTCACCAGAACTCCCAGAATAAGATCTATTGCAGCACAAAAGGCTCAATTCAAGTTGGCGACCTTTGGTGCATCAGCGCTAAATAAGCCCACAACCTCAACCTCTAGGAAAGAGGTGGGGCTCACCTCCTAAAACACTTCCTATCGGGGGGTGGCAAGAGGACTCACTCCCCACCTCCCTTCCTAGACTCCTAAGTAGTCTCAAATCCCAATGAGTCTCAAATTAATGAGGGCTAAAGTTCACACTCCATAAGAATTCTATGTCCCTACCACTAGCCTAGATCCATCTTAGGCCATATCTATTAAGCACCAAATGGGATTAAAAAAGAAACCGAGGCATAAATTTCTCAGTGCTTAAAAGATCTGAGAAATCTATGCTGGTTTATTTTATTCTTATGTTCTTTCTTGTTTTTATTATGATCCCTTTTTTTCATTTTTTTGGTTAAAGATCTTAATTTTTATTTCATTTTAGTATGTTAGCCTTACATTAAGATTTACATCTCATGCATGGGTTGCATATCACACCTAGCTTCTCTCAAAGCAATTATATATATAGGGAGAGAGAGAGGGGGGGAGAGAGCTAATTGCACTGATAGAAAAGCATGGACTAGATGTGAAATATAGGTGACAATTATCAGTCAAAATGAAAGTTGAAATCTGTAATATAAAATAGTAAGAAAGTGGCATTTAATTACTATAGTATAATATTAATTTTTTAATTCTCAAATAAAAACAACCACCACCAAAAAGATATTCTTTATATTAATTTTGATACAAGCAAAAGCGCTACACAACAATTAGAAAACAACAATCTCCTTGTCAAAGATTGAATAAGAGTTATTGGTGGTAACCTTTTACAAAATGTTAGGGTTATTGGTGGCTAACCTTTTCACAAAATTTTATATTGGCAGTAATTTTAATGACAAATTGCTTGTTATTACAATTCCAAAATCATCTTTTTTCTCCAAAAGTTATTGTTACACTTCCAAAATCTATTTATAAACTCTTTCCCTCAATTTTGATCTCACTACTTCAGTCCAATATTATTTCTCTTTCAAACACTCAATACGCTATGAGTTGCTATAGGAATAAGATTCCTTTCTCTTCCAAATCCCATTATTGTATGAGGAATCTAGCGTAGGCAAATGCAACGCTCACTCAATTTCTTTGCATTTATATGTAACATACTAACAACGTATCCAGTGTCCACATCAAATAACGCTCTCAGCAAATCTTGCAAAAAGTGTCAAAGACATTTTTCGTTTGTTGTCACCTGAGCTGAACAACCACTAAATGTATGGAGCAGTGCATATCATTGATGCAGCCACGGAACTTAGACTCAGGTAAACAGAAAATGAACAGCTTGAATTCATCAAACACCTTGGTGGGCAGATCTATGGCTCGCAAAGGCGAGCTGGTTTATGTAGAAATTTTCTCCAGCAGGGCAATTAATGCAACTTGGAAAATTTCACCTCTTTCGTAAAGGTTTTCTGGGTTTTAAACCTATGAATTTTCAGCCTTTGGATTGTTATAAAATATAAATAAAACAGCAGCAGCAACAGACAACATTTCACCTCTTCAAACCCAATCCACTATGTAATTCAAAAAAAAATTGCCAAAGTGTGCCAACAAGTTTGAGCCCTCTAGGGAAACCTTATCATGCATAAAACATATCTGAATTCACTTAATGACAGCTGCGGAATAAAATCTGCACTACCTTCTTCAATATTAAAGTTAAATCACTTAACAATTTCAACCTTAACTTATGTCAAATCAGCAAAACATATAAGTGATAGAAATTACAAAACCATGAAGAAAGAGATGGTTGAAAATCAAATCTGCAATAGAGACAATTTTGGACAGATGAAAACTTCATAAATATGTATAAAGACAAATTTCATGTACATACCATAGCCTCATTCCAAGAATAGTACAATCCTCTAGCTCTCCAAAACCATGGATAGGGGAACCAAGAAAACCCTAGCCAACACCAAGGAAACATCACACTAGCATGTCCTCCAAGACAAGATGTCTCCTCTTCTTCTTCTCTTCAACAAGTACAACCTAGGGTTTCATAACAAAACCCTAATCTCCAAGTGTCCAACGAAAGTAACCCTAGCCCTCGTATTCAAGATGCTCCAAAAGTTCCATGTAGCCCTAATGACTCCAATACAAGAGAGGTAAAGTACAAATGAAGATGCCAAAGAGAAAGGAAGTCTAGTGCACTCCTCTTAGTCACATCTCTAACACAAGATAATGAACAAGGGAGGCCAACAAAACACATGTAGGCTAAAACCCTTACAAGCAGCCTCCAAAGCCACATGTTAGCTCACACATTTGGAGTGCTATCACTCGAAGGGTACACATGTCAAGCTCCAAGGTGATGTCGTACACAAGCAAGGCTCCTCCTCCAAGCCTCCAATAACACCAACACTCCTCCTAAGACATGTGCTCCACCAAGTCCACTCCCATTGCATGAACACTGTCACAACCTAGGCATCCCCACGTCAACTCCATGCAAGCATCCAAGATACCCCATGTTATCTAGGGCTCAATACCCTCCTCTTGAATCCCAAACGCTCCTCCAATGTTGGGTGTTTTCCGAGCAAGCAACCTCCTCCATGTGGCCAACATTTAGAATGTCACCAAGCTATCTAAAGATCTCCAACGCTCCTGTTGCCAACCTATTTCAACTAGATGGCAACCTCATGTACATTGAAGATGTACATTCTGTGCAGTTTGTACCATGGAAAAATCTTAGGGATTTTTCACTCAGCAGGGCAATTCCGCCCCTTTTGTACACGAAATGTCCGCTCCCCTGCGTGGGATAATTAATGTAACTTTATATGTCATCATGGGTCATTCCTCTAAGGATGTCACCATGGACTTTATTATCAGGGAAGTCCACTTCACCGAGTGTTTTTTTTTCCCTTCCAGTTAATTTTGTTAATTAACAATTTTAATTGGTTGGGTTTTTCACTCACAAATCCTCCAAAGTGGTGAATTGGCGTTCTGATAATCAAGCCCATGAGATGGTTAAGGTTTCAAGTCGTTGTCCATGACCATGCTAGCCATATCTTGTAGTCTTGCGGAATTTCGTTAGGATTTTAATTTCTATTTTGATTTTTTCTTAATTAATTAACTTTACCATTTGGTGGTTAATTAATTAAGTTTCAATGTAATAATGCAATTTCTTGAACCTTGGCATTTTGTAATAGGGGCTATGAATGCAAATGAAAAAGCTATGACACCCCCTAAGCCATTGGTTCAAGTCTCATGTCATTCTGACAAGGGGTTAGAAAGATAGAGCAATTTTAGTTAAAACAAGGTTTTCTTTTCCCAGGAAATTAATTTAATTTCCTAGGGTGAAAAATTAAATTATTTGATTTTGAAGGAAAAAAATCAAATAAGGCCATGGTAATTAAGTTTGGGGGGTGGCTAAGCATAGCCAAAATTTCATTTAAATAAACCCCCATGGTCAAAATAAATGTCTGAAGATCTCCTAAGTGGGGCGTCCCTCTTGTCTTAATAAAAGATAAAAAAATAAAAATAAAAGATAAAATAAAAAATTAAAGATCAAAAATTAAAAAATTAAAAAATAAAATATTAAATAGAAAATAAAAAATAAAAAATAAAAAGATTAAAATAAAAATATAAGATTAAAACTTGAAAATAAAAGATTAAAAGATTTAAAAATAAAAGATAAAAAATAAAAGAATAAAAAGATAGAAATTTTAAAAATAAAAGATAAAAAATAAAAGATTAAATAAAAGATAAAAAGTAAAAGATAAAAAATAAAAACAATAAAAAATTAAAATAATAAAAATTAAAATTTGAGTCAAAAGAGGGCCCCACTTGAGTCATGGAAACCCTAGATCTAAGGGTTAAGCTTTATTGTGACATGGATCTATCTTTTTTACCATTGATTTGAAAAGGCACCCTTGCTTATGATTGGTGGATGGCTTGCAAAGTCAACAAACCTAGATCTAGTGGTGGAGATCTAATCTAGATCTAGATCTAATCTTGGCCATTGATCTTCAAGGGGTTGGGGTTGCTCCTCAACTATATAATGAAGGTCTCACTCCCTCATTTGGGAGAACTTCTCTCATGCTATTGTTATGCTGTAGAAATATTTCCTCTCTTCTCTTCTTCTACATTGTGCCCTAGCTATTTTGCTCAAGCCCTAGAGGCTTTCTTGTATTCAAATCTTGCCCTAGTTGGGCCATAATCAAGGAAATAGTTTGGAGGGATATTGTGCCGTCATTCTACATTTCATGCATCTTTTGGTGAGGTAACTTGCATGTGTATTTATTTGATTTGCATTTGTATTAGCTTAGATAGCTCTCCACAAAGTATTTTGTGGAGGGATTTGTAAGTAGAAGTATTTCTACTTCCATTTGTGAGTTTTTAATAAGATTTATCAAAGTATTTTGGTAGATTTATTGGGTGCTCACTTCTTTGCTTACATTTTGCAGCTCTCTCATAAGTTTATTTACAGGTTCTCCAAGCCAAGGACATCTCTCTAAGGGTTTCTCTTCAAATTTGCATTTTCGTCCATATTTCTTTCTCTCTCCTAAAACTGAGTTTTATTCACTGTATAGTGAATAAAACCCTTGTTTTAGGGCCTTCTTCTATCATAGATTAATATAGAGTTTTAAATCTGCTGTTAATACATCATTTAGATGCCCAAAAGTTCATTTTCTGAATATTAATACTTCATTTTTTCAAAAATTAATGTTCAGATTTTTTTTATAAAATTTATGGGTTTTATACTAATCTGTGCTAACTTTCTGATTTAGTTTTCTGCAGTAAATTCCAGCAAGTAAAGTTGCTGGTTTTTTGCAGGTTTATGCACAAAAGAGGGGGTTATGCTGCCCAAATTTGCTTAAAAAGGCCCCAGAAAAGTTTGGTCCAAAAGAGGCCCAAAAACCACATTTCTTCTCTTCTCTTCTACAAGATTGTAAACCCCAAAAGAGAAGTTCTCTTTGGGGAATTCTCTAAAGCTTTAAAATCTACTGTAAATCTGTGTATGAGTAGTGTAGGGATAGCCTAGAAACTAGTTGCTTAGATTTACTTTTATGCAAGTTTTATTTCCGTTTACCCACCTTCCCTTAAGAAATTGAAGTGAGGTTAGTTTAATCAGTTTTATTTCTGTTTACCCACCATTCTCTGTGACAGACCACCATCTCTGTTACAAAGATTGTTGTGTGGTTAGGTACTGTTTTAGCTAGTTGCATTTTCCTTTTAAGTTTCTGTTCAAAGTAGTTAACTTTAACTTTTATTTTCTGTCAAAGGAGTAACCATACAACCCACTGATCCGGTGTATCCTCTGTCCCACTTGTCATCTCCCTTTAGGGACTTCAAGTTGGGTATGAAAAGCAGGAGAAGTGGGGGCTTAGTTTAATTAGAACAACTTCCTTTTTCTGCTACAAACCTTCACATTTTGCCTTTTAGTCCAAG
>LPNX010117666.1:298018-317829 GCA_001517045.1 Pseudotsuga menziesii | reverse complement strand
ACTAGATTGGGGTAGTCACACCACTGGTTCGAAAACTAAACTTCAAGAGGAAAAACCTTAATAAAATTTACCTAAAATAAACCAAGAGACATTGCAAAATCAGTTCTATAACATTTTCGCTCCAGCAGCATTTCACTCCAATATTGCACTTGTTTCCTTTCAGTTATTGTTGCACTTGCAAAGCAAACCCAATAATTTTCTAACTTGTGGATGTTAGTCAAATGGTTTACATTTTTCTGTTATTTATCTGAGTATTGTTAGCATCAAGTTTATTCATGATATTACTGCTCAACTGTTTAATACTGTTCATATTACTCAACTGTGATTTTACCTTGATAATATTGTTCATAGATCTTTCATAACTTTGTATATTGTTCATAGTTTGTTTTCATCTCATTGTTAGATAACTTAACCTGTGGGATAATTAATTTAGACTGCATCCATTGAAAGTTGCATTCTCTGACTCCATTACTTAGGCACTGGTTATATTAAAAGGATTGACTGTCATTGAAATATTGCATCTTGCATTTGTTTGACTGTCATCTCTCAAAGCCTTAGCCTCACACCTTAATAAGATCCCTCTAATTTGTAATTAATTAATAAATCTGGAACTTAGTCATCCGTAGGGACTTCCCCCCTTGGCTTTGTTGGGATCTTGCCTAAACGGAGGAGTTGTGGACTGTGGTGACAGTGGTCCCCAGCTCTCGCTTGCCCCCAAGGACACACATAGCAGGTTGTGACTTTCCTGTTCCTTAAAGTGTGAATTAGGCGGCAACAGCTCCAAAAAAGAATGTCCTACAAACATTTGACTAAGATCAATCAACCACTGAGTAAGCCATCTCTAATATGCAAATCTGTCACAAATCATCCAGGGGCTGATCATATGCAATGTACCCAAAATCTCGTGAAGCACACCCAATCATGGTATGAACACTTCAGGGTAACCTCGAAATCTAACACACCCTCTTTTTTTCGCCAACACCCATCAACTGCCTCTGCAACTCCACGAAACCTACCATCTACAAATTTTTACCTACTACAGTCTCAAAATCAAGTACTGTCTTCCAAAAAGGAATTGCCACCCATCCATCACAAGGTGCTATCACAGTATCTCGAACCTCCAAAGAATGTTGACCACTTGTGAATTTGAAGGAACATAACCCTAGATCATAAGCAACCTGCCAAAATCCAACATCCCTCAAGTCAACATCAAGGGTCAAAATCTCTGGACACCACATCATGACTTGTTCAGAATGTCTTACAACAATAAACACAACTCCATACAATACCAAGACAAGTGGATCATATCTATCAAAGTCACAAAGATAGAAATCTACACAAGTCAACTCATCGATCTTGAAATATCAAGCTCATGGTACGAGAAACAACTCACACAAGGCTAGCATCATCCTGTGAACATAAAAATTCCTCTCATGCACCTCACAACCTCTACCAACCAAAATAACCTGAACTAGGTCAACTTCCTCTCTTTGAGATAATCCTGAAGCAAGAGTAACATCATGATTACCTCCCTCTATCTAAGAGAAACCACTAACCTTATCCCTATACTCTACAATACTCCCATCAACTACAAAGATGGAACCAATTCCAACATCATCCCCCATCAAGGTATCACATTACCCCTCCTCTTGACAGCTAGATGGCTCATGCAAGGAAGGAACTAATGTAATATGACTAGCATATCTCCTAGGAGGTATACTCACCCTCATTAAAGATTTGGGCACTCCTATATTCTCTCAAGCCTCCTCAAAACTCGAAAGTTCTTCCAACTGTTCGATAAAATGTACAAGTGCCACTGGATTAGCAAGTAACTTGTAAATGCCACCCTCTCTCATCCCTCTAGCCAAAGTCCTCAGCTTAGCTAGACTACAATCGTTGTTAGTGCATTGTTTTCCCTCAAATGCAACTCTCCATTGTACATATGTCATCAAATAAATTGCAAGAATATTCTTCTTCAAACCAAGAACAAATAGAGCAAAATTCAACTCAAGAACATCACCTAAAAGCATTCGAAAGGAAATGGAGCCAACTCCTCTCACAAGATAAGTAACATCATCACCAAGTTCCACACTCATGCCTCCCTCTAGCTCCTAAAATTTGTTGAATAATGATTTGTCATATGTCATTTGTCTTGATGCCCCACTATCAACACACCATCCAACACTAGACACAATGTTAAAGGTCAAACAAGAGGCCATGGAAAAGCCAGTCTCAAATGGACACCGGCTTGCACAATGTCCCATCTTGAGACATCGGAAACTTGTCACTTTACTCAAGTCATTTCCTGTATTTATACCTTCCTTCTTCTTGTAGCCTTTCTTACTACCCTTCTTTGTCTTCCTAACGAAATCAACCACATCTACTTTTTCGCATTGCCTTGAACAAGACTGCAGTACGATTTCTTCTTACACAACATTAATCCAAATGGAAGCTTTGGCAAGGTCTCAAAAGCACAAACACCCTAAACAAAAGGCATCCAAGAAGGAACAAGTCCATTCAAAACAATGGACACCAACTCCTAATCCTCCACTTGTGTTGCAATGGTGACCAACTGATCTCTCAACTCAATGATCCTGATCAAGTAGTTCACCGCAATATCTCTCTTTCTCATACTAATGGCTGAAAGTTAGTTCCATAGAAGAATCTGTCAAAAAACACAAGAGCTTTGAAACAACTCAATCAAAGCTCCTAACATATCCTTACTTGTCTTCTCTACAATGTCAGAGATGAAATGATCCTTCACTAAATCAAGAACAATTCTCTTAGCCTTCGCTTCCTTCTTCCAACAAGTGGCAAACTGTGTTGGATTGATGGGTTCTAGAATCACTTTCTCAACGTGCTCCTAAAGATCAACTTCCTTCATAAGTATCTGTAATCTAAGCTTCCATGGAACAAAACTGGAAGTTCCATCCAACCTATCACACTCACTAAGACTAAGAGTCATCTTACACATCCTAAAACAATCCTCAAATGCACAAATCAGCAACATATGAAGTAAACAAAACCTTTTCTAAGGTTCAAGTGCTTCTCCCAAGCGACCTAGTTGTCAAACCCTAACTACCTCAACAAGGTCAAAATCTCTCCCAAGTATTCTTTAGTTGAAATACCAACTACTTCTTACACGTAGACTCTAGAGTGATCTCAGCCACAAAAACTCTGATACCATGTAGAAATTTTCCGCACTAGGGAAATTAATGCAATTCAAAAAATTTCACCTATTTCCCTAGAGCTTAACCTTGTGAAATTTCTTTCAGCTTTAGGGCCATTAAAATATAAACAATACAGCATCACAGTAGATAATATTTCACCTCTTAACACCCTAATCCACTAGGCAATTCAAGAGACAAAATACCAAAGTGTGCCAACAAGTTTCATCCTCTAGAGCAATCTTATCATGCATAAAACAGATCTGAAATTCACTTTATGGTAGCTATAAATACAACAGCAAATCTAGCATGTCTTTTTCAAAATTAAAGTAAACAATTTCAGCCTTAACTTGTGTCAAACGAGCAAAGCATTTAAGTGTTGGAAATTACAAAACCATAAAGAAATAGATGGCTGAAAATCAAATCTGCAATATAGACAATTTTGGACAGCTGAAAACTATTAATATATATGTATAAAGACGTAGTTCATGTACATACCAAAGCCTCATCCCAAGGCTAGTACCAAAACCCTAGCTAGGGAACACAAGAAAACTCTAGACAACACTGAGGAGATCCAACAAGCAAGCATCACACTAGCATGTCCTCCAACTTCTTCTTCTCTTCGACAAGTACAGCCTAGGGTTTCATCACAAAATCTTAATGTCCAAGTCTCCAAGGGGTGAAACCCTACCCCTACTGCTCAAGATGCTCGAAAAGCTTCAAGAAACCCCAGTGACTTCAAGACAATAGAGATAAAGTACAAATGAAGATGCACAAGAGAGAGGAAGACTAGTGAACTCCTCTTAGTCACATCTCTAAAACAAGATAATAGACAAGACTGAGAATGATGAAAGGACTCTCCTTCTCTATATACATGAAAGGTAAGGGAGGCTAACAAAACACATGTGGGCCCAAACCCTTACAAGCAACCTACAAAGCCTTAAGAAGGCTCACACATGTGGAGCGCCGCACTCCAATGATACACATGCCAAGCACCAAGGTGATGTACAATAGCAATGCTCCAATGCAAGGATGCTTGGCAAGATATATCCAATGCTCCTTCTCCAAGCCTCCAATGAATCCAAAACTCCTCCTAAGACATGTGCTCCTTCCAATCCACTCCCCCTGCATGAACATTGTCCCAACCCAAACATCACCAAGTCAACTACATACCTCCATGCAAGCATCTAAGTTACCCCATGTTGTCTAGGGCTCAAAGCATTCCTCTTGAACGCCAAATGCCCCTCGAATGCAAGGTGTTCTTTAAGCAAGCAACCTCCTCCATGTGGCTAGCATGTAGAATGTCACCAAATTGTATGAAGATCTCCAACACTCCAAGGAAGAATGTCATGCAAGCATTCAATTGAGGTCAAGCAACCACTGAGTAAGCCATATCCAATGTGCAAATCCATCATAAACCATCCAAGGGCTAATCATACACCATGTACCCCTAATCTCATGAAACATGCCCAAACATGGTGTAAAAGCTTTTGAAGCAACCCCAAAAGCTAACAAATGCAACCCTGAATCAATTTCTTTGCATTTCTATGTAACAGCACATCCATGCCAAAAACGCTCTCACTGAATCTTGCAAACAATGTCAACGCATTTTTTGTTTTTCTTCACCTAAGCTAACCCATTGAACGTATGCACCTTGTATGCAGAGGTGCATATCACTGACTTGGGCAGCCATAGAATTTAGAATCTGGCAAACAACAAATGAACAGCTTGAATTTGTCAACCACCTTGGTGGGCAGATTTATGGCTTGCAGAGGTTGTTCGTGTAGTTTGAAATAATTTTAGTTGTCTTTTACTCTTCCTCTCTGCAATTTAGCAACTAATGATGATGTTTTCCATCCAAATTTCTTTGCTAACAATGACACCTGATGTTCTCAACAACCTTCTTATTCTAATGGTATCCAAGTATAAAATCTCAATTCGATGTGCCTTGGCTTAAGCGATTTGGCTGTAGAAATTCAAACCGTTAATTTCAAATATGGATTTTGCCTCCAATGTAGGTTGATCAAATCTTCACAAGCATTTGATAAATGAGCATTCAACACCAACTCAAGCAAATCGACACAAATCCTTGATCCCCATTTCCTTATATTCAACAATTTTTTTGCCACTAAAAATCATTCTTTACGCTTTGGCATCATAGGCACAAGCATATCATAGGTCAAGAAACATCACATACAAAATGCAAGTCTTCTAGAGACTAGCACACTCTAGAGGAAACTGTATCTCTTCTCTTTAACTCATCTATTCCACAAGTAGTTGCGACAAAGATAGTCTCAATATGCAATCGATGATTGTGGAAAAAATAGATATACTCACAATCCAAGTAGAAATACAGATTTGGCGTGTCGAGACAAGAGGCTTGATATTTCCTTATTCTCACTAAGTTTTGTGTGCACAAAAAAAAATTACTTCAAAGCCCTCTTCTCTATGCTTGTTAAGGCAATAGAAAGAATAACTCTCAATAAGTCAACATTGGTGTACTCACAACATTCCACCACATATTTTCATATCACCCAATCAAATTTGCAACCAACTACAGATCACCATCCACCACAATATTCTTCACAAACATATCGTTAAAAACTCCCATAGATCAAAATCATGTGATCCAATACCAAATGTTGGGTTTATATTAGCACAACAAACAAAAAATACACACAAATTAAATCAGTAGGACACATATATTTTGGACATCAGACTGTATTAATCTCACACATATCTCTTCCAATGTACATTAGGTCCCCTCACATAGCATGAGGTTACAATAACAATAAGCCCTGTTTAAGATATTGTTATAACTTATCATAGTAACATCCACAAATATCTCAATATCTTCCTTCAAATCCTCATCCCTATCTTATTTGTTTGCCTTCGTTCCTAGTATTGTACGTAGACATTTGTGCATGATTTACATCATCGCATGTTTTAATGTTATTATCAAATATTACAGGCATGAGTTATTTCCTTCACCCACTTTGCCATTCCAAACAGTCTCATAAATCTTACACAAGGCCAAGGCAGAGAGCTTGTCAAGTTGTGCATGAAAGACCAAAGTGCTGACACAACTGGCTTCACAGTGCTCCACCACAACACCAGATTCACATGTTCTTGCTACTTGCCCTTGTCGTTTCATAGATTGAGAAAGCCCCTAAGAAAGCTAAGAAGGTAATGATTGTTGGGAGTTAACTATTCCAAATGTAGAGCAAAACCATGATGGTTGGGGTATTGCTCCGAAGGAAATTTACATTATTGTTGATATTAATAGTTAAAGGAAACATTCTCTACCAAGAAAAAAATTAAGAATGTCCTAATCAAAGAACTATGGTAAATTGTTGGCAAAAAGAACTGAATCAAAAACAAAAAAGCATATTTCATAAAAGGATAAGGGAAGGTTTGGCAATCATTAGGGCCAATACCTAATTGAATCATTATGGACATCCAAGATACAAATAGTTGAATAGATGCATGGAACACGCTGAAGTCCTTATACAAGAGTTCTAATCATGATTAGGGTCACCTCATGGAGAAATCAATTGGGCAACTTGCAGATGAGTGAAGATGAATTAGTTAAAGATCACCTCACTAACCTAAATCAATTGGTTACAATTGATGATAAATTAAGACAAGGATTTAATCATCATTGTCATTAAGAGTCAGCCTCCATCCTCAGAGGTATTTTTTACCAGTTTGAGTTTATAAGCTAGTACGAAAAAGTTTATCTTTGATGAGTCAAGCAATTATTGACAAGGCTACATAACAGTCATCCAAAGTCTTATGTTGCTTTGTGGACTTTCAAAAGACTTTTGATTTAGTCCTAAGGATATCCTTGTTCTAGAGATTGTGAGACATTAATATCTCCTAGTCTCTCATTGTTGTTGGCATGAGGCTCTATGAGATAGTTATACAACAACTTCGTACATCTCAAGGATTTTCTTACTTCATTAGGAGTACCACTAGGGTTAATCAAGATTGACCCTGTCGCTAATATTATTTGGTATCTACATTGATGATCTGAAAGCACACCTCAAAGAGAGCACCCATTCTAATCATGGTTGCTTGCTACACCACATCATGTTTGCACTACTCTTGGTTGCAAATGATGTACTCCTCTTGGTCTCTTCCCCCAAAGGCCTTCAAAGGAATATGGAGACTCTTGCTAATTTTTGTGACATAGATAGATGGTGTTGAAATTTAACAAGGTTGAAAGGTTCTCTTGAGTGCCTCCCTCCATTCAAGTACTCTCTATATGCCCCATGCCACCTCCTCCCACTACAAAGGGAAATCAAAGGGATGATATTTACCGGCAGTACATTTAGCTTACATGGATCTCCCCCACTAAAACCCTTGGTCCCAAGTTGAACTTCTATTTAAAGCATTTTTTGTAGTTGTTAGACAATCTCATTGTCCATCCTGACTACATTCAACATCATTGGTCACATGGCCTTGGGACTCCACTCGGTCAATTGAGGGTTTGCTCCCTCCACTTTTGGGTGGAGTCAAATCACCACATCTCATGGACGAAGAGGATATGTCAACTGTACCATCTTCAAGAGATTGAAACTAAGGAACACTTTGTCTTCAAATGTCCAATTTATTACAAGATCCAAGAGAGCTATCACTCCCTGTTCTTTGACTCTTTGGGGTCTCTACCACCTTCTTCATATCCCAATCAGAGATGTATAGCCTTATAGGCTAATTACCTCATTTTTCAGTGTTCACCCTATCTCAATGTCTAGGGACACTAAGTGCCATGCACACAGATGACATTAGATCTATGAGAGAGCACACTTCCTCATGATCAGTTAATAGACAACTCACCTCCACGAGATCAAAGGGCCATCCAGACTCCTTGCATGGGGCAACTTCCATACCTAGATCTAGCAGCCATCACCAGATTCTTCTCTTCAGCCTCAAATGTTTGGAAAGTTTCCACAGTTCACTCCCAGCCTCTTCCGAAATTCACCCAACCAGACCCTCTCAACCTTGAGCATTCCCTCAAGGACATTATTAAGCTTTGCATTGGCCCCTTCACAGGAATAGATAATGACAAGCATCTTTGTACCCCCTTTACTTTACCTTTATCTATATCTCTCATGTTCAATAAAGCTTACCTTTTCAGTTCACCCTTTCTCGTGTATTTCTTTTCATTTCATGCACTCTCATTTGTATCTTTTCATATTTTAGCATTTACGAGTGATTGCAACTTTCCCATATTCTGATGTTAACTGGTTGTGTTTTCCAGTCCCATTGACCTATTATTTGGTCATTTGTGGACATATATAATATTAGCTTATTTTATCTGCAATAATAATGGAAATTCAGAGCATGTCTGCAGCAAAGCAAAGGAAAAACGAAAACAAAATCTCACCCAATAAGAAGACAGAAACGAGAATCAAAAGCAAGGCAAGACCATGAAAGATGAATCCTAGGAGGGTTGCTTCATCTCAAATAATAAAGGTAAGTGTTATTACCACAGTAAGCATGGTCATTATCAAAGAGATTGCCAAAAAAGGAAATTTGATTCATAAAAAAGTATATATACTCTTAAGAATATGTGAAGAAAAAGTTGTGCTTGTTGAGAATCAAAGAATTTAATCTTTCTACAGCTTCAATGAATCAAGTTGCAGGTGCATGGCACATCAACTCAAGCACCACATGGGACATGTCTCATAATAATGGTCTGCCACCTTGAAAGATAGTGATAGCCATGGAAAAAAAGTTGTCCTTGGAGATGACACAGTACACATGGTGTAAGCCCAAGAGGAAGTGCTCATGAAAATGTCAAATGGCAGTGTTAAAAGAGGGGTGCATGATGTGTTACATGTTTCAGAATTTATGAAGAACCTGCTCTTTGACCAAAAAAGACTACAAAGTATTCTATGAGAATAAGGGCCTCATAAAGGATAAAAAGAATCACTCTAGAGTGGTTGCTGAAGGCATTAAAGATGATGGCTTATAGCCTTATACAGTTTTACAGCTATAACAATAAGACAGCAAACTCTAGTAGTTGAAGACAAATCTGAAAGCAAGCTTTCGCATGAGTACAAGTTTGAGGTTCTTCAAACTTCCAAAGAGTTTAAAACCATGTAGAAACTATAAAAGCAGAATGGACATAAAATCAAGGTACCCATAACAGATACTAGATAGTGGACATCTACCGGTATTGTAAAATCCATAGAATTCGAAAACAGATTACATGTTCTTATATTTCTTAGCAAAATGGGGTTGTTTAAAGAAAGAATGGGACATTACTCAAGATCATGAGGAGAATGCTCAAAGGCAAAAGTCTCTCTGCCAGTTTTGGGCAGAAGCAATTCCTACAGTAGCACATTTACTGAATAGAAGTCCAAGTTCCAACAAAAGATGTAAGAAACATCACACCAGTGTAAGCATGGAGCAGGAGACAGCCGCTTGTAAGTTATCTCAGAGGTATTGGTAATGTTGCTTATATGCATGTGCCAAAAGAATAAAGGCACAAATAAGAAGACAAAAGTAGAAAGTGATTATTACTATTAGGTTAAAATAAAGCTTCCAAAGCACATAAGCTCTCTGATCCAGAAAAAAAATGTAAACATAAGTAAAGACATGATATTTGAGGAAGATCATAAGCATGTGGAAGAAGAACATGTCCTATCATTGGATGGAAAAAAGGAAAATCTGATCCCAAGAAGGATGGGGAAGAAAGTAGTTGAGCAAAATTTAGTCCAGTTCAAAACAATAATAAGGAAGGTAGTTAAAACAAAGCTAGTAATGAAAAACACCAAGAAAATATCCAAGTGGCCATTTAGAAACTTTAAAAGATAAAAAAAAATATAGGAATTACCTGAAAGGAGTGAAAGAATCATCAAGTAAAAAGACAACCACAGTCAGCTTCACAGCAGATGAATTTAGCTTTGATGACTTCTGTTTGAATTAAATGAACCAGATTCATTTGAGGATGGCTATGGAAAAGAGTAATGGGACAAAGCAATACAGTATAATTCCATATAAAAAAAATTAATGTTGGAACTTGTAAAATGCCTAAAGGGAATGTAACTAGATGCAAATGGGTCTATAGCACAAAGTACAAAGCAACGATCAATGCAACATGTGAAGCAAATTGGCTAAGGACTCAGGAGAGTTCAGAGTGACATGAACCTTCAACAAATTCAAGCCACATCCCTCTACAATGACCCTTAACATGTGAGTAAGCTCATAGAGAACCCATTGTTTTGTGCGAGGATCGAATCCATCAAGATCCACTGTCACTTCATCAGGAAAAGGGTGCAAAACGAAGAAGAATTTATCATTGTAGAAATGAGGAGTAACTTGTGGATATCTTCACAAAAAAATTAGTTGGGAGATGAAGAGAAATGCTTTGTGTGTGAGAAAATAAAATGGTCATTCAAGTGGGGTGTTAAAGATATAATGCCAATTTGTAGCTGGATGTCCCACTCCACTAAAAATAGTAAGGATATAATTATATAGTATAGATAATTTCGAGATAAGATTACTCTCTTCTCAGGTGAGATATTTTTGGCTAAACGTTGATTCTCATCATCGAGAACCAAGTTTGAAAAGAATTTTGGACTGTATATTTGTGCTCCTGCGCAATACAATATCATCAATGTCGGTGAAAATTTTATCGTATCTTCTTATGCATGTGTGCTCTAAAAAACCAACAGAAAGAACGTGAGGAGATGTAAAAGGAGACAAATGAAGGGGAGAAAATATTCTTTAATGTTTAAAATGGCTAGGAAAAGCGTTGGCAAGGAGATCATGGGAGAGGAGAGCTAGGAGAGGTATCTGTTAGGAGATCCAAGATTCAAACATCAACTCTGTGCAAAGAAACTAGAAGCTCTTTACAGGGTTTTATGAAGTAATGACTAAAGCGAAGCGAAGACACATGCATAAGTAAGGATAAAATCAAAGGCAAGGGAGAGATTATGAAATTCAAGTAGAACATAATAAATCCTAAAGACTGAGTAGAGAAACAATACCTAGGTCCATAATCAACAAGGTAGAGGCACAATGTCTATGTTATCAGTTGCGGGTGTCACCCCTTTACCAACTGTCTTCCTGGAGTCAAATGTGAATCAAGCCGTGGGTGTCACGCCCTTACCAACTCTCTTCCTAGAGTCAAACATGAATCAAGAGATTGGGCAAGTATAAGCTAAGTTAATGCCATGGGTTGCACAAATGGAAAAGAAGTTGCTGGCCCTTATGAATCAATATCCTGAGAAATTATAGCACTAAAGGTGGACATATTACATAATGCTGTGCTTCGAGACATCGATGAGGTCAATGAATATCGACAAGCACAGAAGAAAGGACCTTCATTTATCAGCCTCACCAAGTTCATCATCTTAACATCAGTTAGGAAAATTAAGGAGCAATTTCAATTTTTTGCTAATGTTTTTCTAACCTGAAATTCGAATTGGAAAAGTTGGCAATAAAGCCTTAGGAATCATTGCAAATGTGAGTGAGGGAGGCTTGGATAAGTGGGACCCTGAGAAAGGACCAGGTGAATCAAGATACCTCGCTGCATAGAGGCAGCACCCAAGCACCTCTGATCAAACCCATCATGACCGCATCAATGAAATTAATGAAGATCACTAACAAATGAAGCCAAAAAATGAATCAAACCCATCATGACTGCATCAATGAAATTAATGAAGATCACTAACAAATCAAGCCAAAAAATTAATGATCAGCTAGATAAGACATCATTAAGGCAATGAATTATGAAAGATTACCCCAACAGCACAATCATGGGAAGGGATGAGGGTTTATATATATCAATTTTAATTATTGGTTGAGCAACAGTTTAAGGTCTTTCTTAGACAATGGATTTCTTCAAACAATTGCTATCCAGCAGTGGCTGCATCCCTCCTCATGTTAGCTATGGTTAAAAGCCATGTTTATCGAAAACCTATAACCTATAAAGGATCTCTATACAGAGCAGTGAGCCATGGTCCTTCTCTAAGTGAGGTCATTTGTTGGATTTTTGGTAACTCATAAAGTACATAAAAGAGTGACATTAATGCCAGCAGTGAGCAGAGGAGACCTGGGTGCACACAGAGCCCCTTCAGCAACTCTGTACAGCAGTAATGAGGGTGCAGGAGCATTTATGGAGGAGATAGAGATAGAGGGTGCATGTATGCCAAAGGCATGCATGTACCCTCCTCAGTTTAGTTCCAGTTTAGATGCCTTTTATATTTGCAGATCAGTTCTAATTCTGGTTTTGCTTAGTTAGAATTTGCATGCTTTAAGTTTTTAATTTAAGTTTGCATGCATTAAGTTTTTAATTCAAGTTTGCATGCATCAATTAGGTAAGGTACATACAGCCCAGCTCAGTTGAGTGAAGTACATGCAGATAATAGTTAAGGTATGGATCTCAAGGAGGATACATGCTTGCATACATCAGATCATCTCAGTTGAGGCACTGTTGTGCATGTGCCAAGATTCACTGTACCTACTTTTCTTCTCAATCTATAAAACAGAAGGCATAGGTATAGGTTTATTAATTCAGTTTTCAGTCCAGCAGTTAGCAGTTCGTTGTTTCCCTATAGCAGATTTTCATCTCCAGAAGTAATGAAAAGCAGTAATAGGTTTGGAACTTTGGACTGTAAATTTTTGTGCTTCTGTTATTTATTTTCTACGGTGTGTGTGTCTAGATTCTCAGGAGCTTTAAGTTTTCCGCTGTTTAGTTTCCCGTAGGAAATCTTTTAGAGTGCAGAATCTGTATACCATGGTTTAGAAATCTTACATCCTCCCTGTGCTGTTGGAGTTCCAAATTCTCAACATTAAGATATCCCACATTTAAGTGTTTGAGCCTCAACATTTGCTTTGGTTCTAAGATCTCTATAGTTCGTTTTCAATCAGAGCTTATTGGTCAGCTCAGTGCTTCCCTCTCTTTTCAAGTTTTCAGTGTTTGGCGGTTGCAGAATCCAATTTCACTTTCAGTCTTTTCCTCCATTTCCCTGCTCTTTTCGTTTCTAGTCCCTTTAACATGGTCAAGTGCCTTAGCCTTATAATGGACAATAAGTATGCCATGCACTTGAAGGAGGGTTTCGATGCAGATGGATGAAGAAGGGATGGATCCAAGGGAGAGGCATCTCATCCCTAGCCCCAAAATGATCCAGCTACAAAAGGAAAATTGGAGGGCTAAGAAGCCTCGAGGAATCAAGTAGCAAATAAATCTGGTATTCACTCCCCCACACAGAGGAAGCTTTCACAAATTGAGAGGCAATACAGGCCAAGCTAAGAAATTCTGAAAATACCTTGGATTGGACTTGAGTTTCTCCTCACAAGGATCCCAATTATACTACCCAACTAAAGACTCTCTACAAGTCAAGTCTTGGTCTAGACTTCTACATTGAAAATAAGATAAGATAAGATAATTTTATTAATGTCCACCGAATGACCACAAAAGTAGGTCAAGTCAAGTCTTGGTCTAGACTTCTACATTGAAAATAAGATAAGATAAGATAATTTTATTAATGTCCACCGAATGACCACAAAAGTAGGTCAATGGGACTAGATGATACATCCAGTATGAGTACAATGTGGGAGTGCAAACGCAACTCTGAGAAAGTGCCGAAACTAAGATAAAATAAAATAAAATAAAGAAAGATACAAGCAGTAGTACAGCCTCATAAACCTATATAAAATTGTATCAAAAGTACGGGATGCAAGACACAAAGTGAGTTTGTCCAAAGCTGAACGACTCAAACAACTCAAAAACTCGTCAAGAACGCGAGAGAGAGATGAAGATGGATCTAGTGATGTCAAGATCTCCTAAGCCTAATGGTCGAGGGCGAGGGGGGTGAACGAGGCGCCTGCTCATTGTCGTTGTCAGGACTCTCTGGAGCCATCAAAATGTCCGGTTGTATGACCCTTGGGGGGATGCAGGAGTGAGGGATACTCCTAACATCCAAGGTCGACGGAAAGAAACTCTGGATAGGCCGATGGCGACCTGGCTAGGGCTGGGAGGAAATATGGCAGGTAGGGGGCGCCTTGCTCTAGGTCCGTCTGGACCTGATCCCTCTGTCGCTCTAAGAATGAGTGTACTGGTGTATGGTTTGGCAACTCCGAACCTGTCTCGATAAAATCAATCGGTCTCCCGAGGGAGGCTAAAGGGAAACCCGAGGTCTCACCACTCTACCATCGGAGGTACTCTCGGACTCTGCTCGCCACTTGTTGCTCAGTTTCTGAAAGAAGATGACAGACAGCTTTAATGCTTCCAAATCAGATTGACAAAATGGACTCTTGACTCAGTGAAGGAAGCTTAAGAAGTCACCAAACATTCTGACGATTGCAAGGGAGACATGGAGGCCAAATTGGGTGATGCACTATAACAATTTGACTTTATGAATGAGACAATCCAAAAGCAGTCCAAGGTGATAAGGGACCTGAAAGATAAATTGGACTACATTCTGAAAAATCAAGCAGGAAAAAGCATTATTTTTGGGTCTAAGCTAAATGATTGAAGATTTGCACATTTCCGTGATTTTTCCAGCCAAAATCCTGCTGAAATTATTGAAATTGCAGTTTTAAGTTGTTGGAATCGCATAATCGGGGTGTCCTAGGGATAATCAAGGGCGCTAAATCCATTTATGCAATCAAAATTGCAATTTGAACAATGGAATTCACGATTTCAGCAAAAATGCATCGCCAAATTCTGGCAAAAATTGTCGAGAAGGTGCAAATCGTCTACCATCTAGCTTACTCTTTATGACTTGGACTGCAAGAACCATCCGAAACATCCCTTGGATTTTCCCACCAGATTTTCTTTGGAAAAAAAACTAAAAGCTTAAATCAGTCAGTTGTCGCCAATGTTGTTGTACCCAGTTTGAATCCCATAGTTAAGACGCATCAATTTAAACAGCAGATTTATTAAAAATATCATTTTCGAATGTGAAAAAAGCATTCCTCAAATAAATCAATAAATATTAAATAATAATAATAAATTACATTTTATATACCTTACACAATATGATATATATAGGCAAAAATAAAATAATATATATATTCTGATTTTCAACTCAAAGGGTTAGCTAAGCAGTCATATAGCCTCAGTAAGGGAGATCTTCTCAAACAGGTTCATAAAGTAAAATGAATAGAATAAATGATATTTAATTTTGTTTAATTATAATAATAATCTATATTTAAGGTCACAACCAAGCCGAACAACAATTTGGTGTATGAGACCCCTTTTGTGGGACTAGGTACCCCCTCCTAATTTGACTGCTAAAGTCTACGAAGGTGTACATACCCTGCCCCTTCCGGATTTAAACCTCTGGTCTCTTACGAGGAACCACATGTTCTTAACTATTATCTTAACCATTAGGGCCCCTCATGCTGTACTTAGTATAGAAATAATAGATTTAAATAGAAATTCAAATTTCAATACTATTACACAGTTTAATTTAGGGCCGCTCATGTTGTACTGAGTATAGAAATAATAGATTTAAATAGAAATTCAAATTGCCAGGAAACTAAGTTACGGGTACGGGTATGGGGACGCCACTTTTTGAAAAAGAGAACTTGGGTATGTCGAGGGTACTGTGTGTGTGTGTGTATATATATATGCTATGTTACCGGATCCACCATCCCAATGTGTGGGATCCGTGGATCCATGGATCCGATACGTATCCGGATCGGATCTGCCTCGGATCCACCATGGAAACGGATCCCCTACACAAGGAAACGTATCCTAGTCCCATGAAACGGATCATGTGAAAAATCAAACAATTCCTAAAATTTTCAAACGGATCCTGCAACTTCCAATGCTTCTATGGCCCATTGACCCCCCCAAAAAATGTTTTTTAATGAAAAATTTTAAAAACCCTAAACACCTAATGGATAAAAGCGTAAGCCCCATTCATGCTCAAGGTCTAATCTATCCTTATGTCAAGATATGCTCTTGAACTCTAATATATCAATATCGAGGTCTGCTCTCAATGTTTTTATTCGATATATCTTTATGGTCAACGTCTGTTGTCAAGGGCTAATCTATATTTATGTACTATGTTGTTGCTCACTTCACCTACATTGTTCTGTAGTCTTGCCATAGCATTCAAGAAAACCACTTTATTCCTTGCTGATAGGGACATGTGGATGTGCCTCACAAAAACACTATTATGACCTGTTTCAAGTTCATGCTAAAATGGTTTTTAAAATTATCAATATCACAACTTATCAAATTATCAGTTATTGTACATGAACTCTCTTTTTTGGCAATAACTTATAGTTCTACTCTTGTGTTTCCTAAATAGTTTTGTTTCTTCATTCTATTTTTTATTTATTATAAAATATTTGTGTATTTGTTTACACTTGTCGTTTCCTCGCCGTATCCAGATCCTGGGTTTTAAAAAATCTAGTGAATCTGTATCCAGATCCGGATCCGAATCCATCTCTATATCCTGGTAACTTAGTATATATGTCATAGTCACATCATACATGCATATTTCAGATTTCTTCATAAATTATGAATCATGATTCATAATTATAAATTCAATGATAATTTGAACAATGAACATTTGATTATTTGAACACTGAACATTCAGATTGAAAATTTGAAACATAAAATTTGATAAATCATTGTACCAGGCAGCTGTAACAGACAGTCAAACTCAGACATGAAGGTACACTTGAAATCTTATTTTAAACACATATTTGTACTGCTGTTACAGGCAATGAAAAATTGCAAATTGCCAAAAAAATTCCTGCGTTGATGTGAGTGTATTTCTCAGTATTAAATACATATGTATATTTTTTATGTGCACATTTCGTAGTCAAATTATGTTCCATGAGTGCTGAACACGAAACCATAAAAACGTTCATTGTAAATCATAAAAACATTCATTGGACAATATTCAGTGGAATTTGAACAGTGTTGCAAAGTGTTTGACATAAAAACCTGAACCAGACTCCATAGTTAGAGAAAAATTAGTTCAGATTTGGTCAGGGGCCATTACATTTTCCCAATGGGTTGCAATTTACTGAGTCAGTCATACCCCCAGAGTACCCAAGCATGGGGTACGAAGAACGCAAACAGGGTATGGCGCACCATTTCGCCTCTAAGTACCCCTTTTTTTATAAGGGTGTCTCAGGTACGTGGACCCAGTGTGGGGTATGGCAGGAGACATACCCTATGAGTACCCAAGTACCCGGTACAGGTACATGTACCCTACCCTGGGTACAGGTACCCTGGATACTTAGTTATTTAATAATATATGATATAGCAAAAGATTCAGGTTTGTATATAACTTTTTTCCTTCAATGCTTTATAAATTTAATTTTTTAATATTTTTATACTTACAGAATTAATGTTTTGTAAATTTAATTTGCACTCTATTTTTTTCCTCTTTTCTATTTAATAAATTTCGAGTTTGGATCTTCTAAATCTGATAAAACAATCTGCTTTGATTGAAAGACTGTAATAAAATTTTAGAATTGCTTTTTCCGGTCCTTCATTTCCTGAAGAGATAGCTTAATCTTTTTATGATGTCTATATATGCCGATATGTTAGAACAGTATCTTTAGTAGTGAAGGCATTTTGACTAGTTTCAAAACTGACTATATTTAGAAGAGAAAGTAAGTCCTTTGGTACAGTTTGTCAAGTCTATCTATTAGAGAAGTTTTCCAGTCTGAGCAGTAGAACTGATAACAAATGTAATGGGGTCTCAAAACAATTATGCAGTCTTTGATTAAACTATGAATATCAAGATTTTTTTTAAGTGTAAGAAGAAAAAAAATCTGCTTTGAAACATTTTTCTAGTATAATTTTAACATTAAAAAAAAGTTGTATTTTATGTAAAAATTTGATTTTTTATGTAAGTATTTGTATTGGTAATAAGTCTAAAATTAAAATTGATCTATATTAATTAAAAAAAAAACAATTCCTGGTCATCGAACCCAGGTGAAGCTTCCGGGACAGAAGCCCATCCACAGTGATTTTATATTACTATAATTCGTTCAGTAGTATTTCTTTAAAAAACAAAACCCGCAAGGGCTTTCATGGCTTTCTTCATTCTCGTTCCAGAACGTTTAAGGTGAATTGTAAATATCAAATAAAATTCAAGATCCTTAGAGAGACGTGTGAATGATCATGGGGTGGTTACCTCAACACGACAGTCTGCATTGGTGAGAAGGCGGATCCAACGGGTGCCAGGCATGGATTTCGTGCTGACCACCCTGTGTTTCCCAGCAGGATTCCATACCTCAATCGAAATTGGCTTAGCCATGGATGCCACCACTGAACCAACTTTTTGTAAAAGTGTTAGACTGGTCCTCATTTTATACCAAATACTCCCTTCGTAAGTGGATAAACAGAATGGCACTTTGGGCCTCTCTTTTTTGGCGTCATTTTTCTACCACACAAGCGCCATATCTCTCCATATGCATATTTGCCTCTCTTTTTTAAGAGTACCATCCCTTGGAATTTCCTTAATCTTTTTATTTTTAATTGTTTCGGGTTTGCCCTTTTCGCATATTAGTTTCCCTAAAAGTTTTGGGTTGGTTTTTTTTTTTTACATATTATTTTTCCTAAATTGTGTAGGTACCCTATTATTTATGTTTTAGGCTTTCCCTTTTACCGATATTCTTTACTCTAATTTTTCATTAATTTACCACAAGGTCAAATTAATTTAAGAGTGGAATATATATATATAAGTTATTTTTATTTACAGTTGTATACCAAAGTTGTCACCAGCATAGATCTTTTTTCATAAGAAAAAATATCAGACCTCGATATTCAGAATTGAATCAAAGGACATCATATACAATCAGCCCGTACAGGCTATCTAATCTGTTGTGTAACACACACATTTTTGGCCCCTCTAATCACTATAGAAGCAATGATACATACCATGCTGTCAAGTGCATGAGCAGTAAAAAAAAAAAATAGAGCCTACCAAGGGCAGGCTTTCATCATCATTCCTAAAAACAGGTCAGAAGTTTTTTGCTGAAATCATGATCATACATGACCACGAAGCTGAACTAGTCCTTAGCATAACAAGAAGGCTGAGAGTCTCTTCAATGTCAGCTAGGATCCTATACATCATAAACAAATTGTTTCGATGCCATGAAAGAAGGGGCTGAGTCCCGGCACTAAGCTTAAAAAAGCTGATAGTTCCCATGATCAATGATCATTCCATCCAAAGATTCCGAAAAGTTCCCAAAACCAGGATCTAACAATAAAGCCTGTTTTGAGAGACTGCCAGCCTGCTGGTTATGCTCATGATAAATATGCTTGATGGTCAAAGGTGGAATAATTTGCAGCATGGACCTAATGTCCTCACACCAGTGACAAGTTAGGAGAGTTTAGTGATGCAGTCATGTTTGCCCAAGAAATAATGACAAGGGAGTCACCGTATATAGTAAGAAGAGGGATCCCCAAATGTTTAGTCACTGCAAGGAGAGCCCAAAGTGCTAGGAGCTCAGATCTGGTATTTGTGCTTCTGCCACAACCCAGAGCAAAGTTAATAGTATGAGAATCACTCAAGTGAAGCACAAAGCCTGCTCCCCCAAGGTTCCCAGCAGCTGCCCCATCAAAGAAGCCACAAGGGAAGAAAAGTTGTGGGCATGAGCTAATACATTTGATTTTTTTCTTTTTTCTTGGTACCACCGGCATAGATC